>CM067373.1:10885733-11005733 GCA_034401795.1 Chaetoderma sp. LZ-2023a
GCATGACACGTGTGTTCTCTAATCAATAAACACTCACATGACTCAAAGATCTCTCATCACTGAGCACTCGCATGACTCAAACATCTCTAATCAATGAACACTCACATGACTCAAACATCTCATCAATGAACACTCACATGACTCAAACATCTCTCATCAATGAACACTCACACGACTCAAACATCTCTAATCAATGAACACCCACATGACTCAAACATCTCATCAATGAACACTTACGTGACTCAAACATCACTAATCAATGAACTCTCACATGACTCAAACATCTCTAATCAATGAATACCCACACGACTCAAACGTCTCATCAGTGAACACTCACACGACTCAAACATCTCTAATCAATGAAACTCAAACATCTCTCATCAATGAACACTCACATGACTAAAACATCTCTCATCAATGAACACTCACATGACTCAAACATCTCTAATCAATGAACACTCACATGACTCAAATATCTCTCATCAATGAACACTCACATGACTAAAACATCTCTCATCAATGAACACTCACATGACTCAAACATCTCTAATCAATGAACACTCACACGACTCAAACATCTCTAATCAATGAACACTCACATGACTCAAACACCTCTAATCAATGAACACTCACATATCTCAAACATCTCTCATCACTGAACACTCACACGACTCAAACACCTCTCATCAATGAACACTCACATGACTAAAACATCTCTCATCAATGAACACTCACATGACTCAAACATCTCTAATCAATGAACACTCACACGACTCAAACATCTCTAATCAATGAACACTCACATGACTCAAACATCTCTAATCAATGAACACTCACATGACTCAAACATCTCTTATCAATGAACACCCACATGACTCAAACATCTCTAATCAATGAACACTCACACGACTCAAACATCTCTAATCAATAAACACTCACACGACTCAAACATCTCTAATCAATGAACACTCACATGACTCAAACATCTCATCAATGAACACTCACACGACTCAAACATCTCTAATCAATGAACACTCACATGACTCAAACATCTCTTATCAATGAACACTCACGTGACTCAAACATCTCATCAATGAACACTCACATGACTCAAACATCTCTCATCAATGAACACTCACACGACTCAAACATCTCTAATCAATGAACACCCACATGACTCAAACATCTCATCAATGAACACTTACGTGACTCAAACATCGCTAATCAATGAACTCTCACATGACTCAAACATCTCTCATCAATGAATACCCACACGACTCAAACGTCTCATCAGTGAACACTCACACGACTCAAACATCTCTAATCAATGAATACCCACACGACTCAAACGTCTCATCAGTGAACACTCACACGACTCAAACATCTCTAATCAATGAAACTCAAACATCTCTCATCAATGAACACTCACATGACTAAAACATCTCTAATCAATGAACACTCACATGACTCAAATATCTCTCATCAATGAACACTCACATGACTAAAACATCTCTCATCAATGAACACTTACATGACTCAAACATCTCTAATCAATGAACACTCACACGACTCAAACATCTCTAATCAATGAACACTCACATGACTCAAACATCTCTAATCAATGAACACTCACATGACTCAAAGATCTCTCATCACTGAGCACTCGCATGACTCAAACATCTCTAATCAATGAACACTCACATGACTCAAACACCTCTAATCAATGAACACTCACATATCTCAAACATCTCTCATCACTGAACACTCACACGACTCAAACACCTCTCATCAATGAACACTCACATGACTAAAACATCTCTCATCAATGAACACTCACATGACTCAAACATCTCTTATCAATGAACACCCACATGACTCAAACATCTCTAATCAATGAACACCCACATGACTCAAACATCTCATCAATGAACACTTACGTGACTCAAACATCGCTAATCAATGAACTCTCACATGACTCAAACATCTCTCATCAATGAATACCCACACGACTCAAACGTCTCATCAGTGAACACTCACACGACTCAAACATCTCTAATCAATGAATACCCACACGACTCAAACGTCTCATCAGTGAACACTCACACGACTCAAACATCTCTAATCAATGAAACTCAAACATCTCTCATCAATGAACACTCACATGACTAAAACATCTCTAATCAATGAACACTCACATGACTCAAATATCTCTCATCAATGAACACTCACATGACTAAAACATCTCTCATCAATGAACACTCACATGACTCAAACATCTCTAATCAATGAACACTCACACGACTCAAACATCTCTAATCAATGAACACTCACATGACTCAAACATCTCTAATCAATGAACACTCACATGACTCAAAGATCTCTCATCACTGAGCACTCGCATGACTCAAACATCTCTAATCAATGAACACTCACACGACTCAAACACCTCTCATCAATGAACACTCACATGACTAAAACATCTCTCATCAATGAACACTCACATGACTCAAACATCTCTAATCAATGAACACTCACACGACTCAAACATCTCTAATCAATGAACACTCACATGACTCAAACATCTCTAATCAATGAACACTCACATGACTCAAACATCTCATCAATGAACACTCACACGACTCAAACATCTCTAATCAATGAACACTCACATGACTCAAACATCTCTTATCAATGAACACTCACGTGACTCAAACATCTCATCAATGAACACTCACATGACTCAAACATCTCTCATCAATGAACACTCACACGACTCAAACATCTCTAATCAATGAACACCCACATGACTCAAACATCTCATCAATGAACACTTACGTGACTCAAACATCGCTAATCAATGAACTCTCACATGACTCAAACATCTCTCATCAATGAATACCCACACGACTCAAACGTCTCATCAGTGAACACTCACACGACTCAAACATCTCTAATCAATGAATACCCACACGACTCAAACGTCTCATCAGTGAACACTCACACGACTCAAACATCTCTAATCAATGAAACTCAAACATCTCTCATCAATGAACACTCACATGACTAAAACATCTCTAATCAATGAACACTCACATGACTCAAATATCTCTCATCAATGAACACTCACATGACTAAAACATCTCTCATCAATGAACACTCACATGACTCAAACATCTCTAATCAATGAACACTCACACGACTCAAACATCTCTAATCAATGAACACTCACATGACTCAAACATCTCTAATCAATGAACACTCACATGACTCAAAGATCTCTCATCACTGAGCACTCGCATGACTCAAACATCTCTAATCAATGAACACTCACATGACTCAAACACCTCTAATCAATGAACACTCACATATCTCAAACATCTCTCATCACTGAACACTCGCACGACTCAAACACCTCTCATCAATGAACACTCACATGACTAAAACATCTCTCATCAATGAACACTCACATGACTCAAACATCTCTTATCAATGAACACCCACATGACTCAAACATCTCTAATCAATGAACACTCACACGACTCAAACATCTCTAATGAATGAACACTCACACGACTCACATCTCTCATCAATGAACATCCACACGACTCAAACATCTCTAATAAATGAACACTCACACGACTCAAACATCTCTAATCAATGAACACTCACACGACTCAAACATCTCATCAATGAACATCCACACGACTCAAACATCTCTAATCAATGAACACTCACATGACTCAAACATCTCTAATCAATAAACACTCACATGACTCAAAGATCTCTCATCACTGAGCACTCGCATGACTCAAACATCTCTAATCAATGAACACTCACATGACTCAAACATCTCATCAATGAACACTCACATGACTCAAACATCTCTCATCAATGAACACTCACACGACTCAAACATCTCTAATCAATGAACACCCACATGACTCAAACATCTCATCAATGAACACTTACGTGACTCAAACATCACTAATCAATGAACTCTCACATGACTCAAACATCTCTAATCAATGAATACCCACACGACTCAAACGTCTCATCAGTGAACACTCACACGACTCAAACATCTCTAATCAATGAAACTCAAACATCTCTCATCAATGAACACTCACATGACTAAAACATCTCTCATCAATGAACACTCACATGACTCAAACATCTCTAATCAATGAACACTCACATGACTCAAATATCTCTCATCAATGAACACTCACATGACTAAAACATCTCTCATCAATGAACACTCACATGACTCAAACATCTCTAATCAATGAACACTCACACGACTCAAACATCTCTAATCAATGAACACTCACATGACTCAAACACCTCTAATCAATGAACACTCACATATCTCAAACATCTCTCATCACTGAACACTCACACGACTCAAACACCTCTCATCAATGAACACTCACATGACTAAAACATCTCTCATCAATGAACACTCACATGACTCAAACATCTCTAATCAATGAACACTCACACGACTCAAACATCTCTAATCAATGAACACTCACATGACTCAAACATCTCTAATCAATGAACACTCACATGACTCAAACATCTCTTATCAATGAACACCCACATGACTCAAACATCTCTAATCAATGAACACTCACACGACTCAAACATCTCTAATCAATAAACACTCACACGACTCAAACATCTCTAATCAATGAACACTCACATGACTCAAACATCTCATCAATGAACACTCACACGACTCAAACATCTCTAATCAATGAACACTCACATGACTCAAACATCTCTTATCAATGAACACTCACGTGACTCAAACATCTCATCAATGAACACTCACATGACTCAAACATCTCTCATCAATGAACACTCACACGACTCAAACATCTCTAATCAATGAACACCCACATGACTCAAACATCTCATCAATGAACACTTACGTGACTCAAACATCGCTAATCAATGAACTCTCACATGACTCAAACATCTCTCATCAATGAATACCCACACGACTCAAACGTCTCATCAGTGAACACTCACACGACTCAAACATCTCTAATCAATGAATACCCACACGACTCAAACGTCTCATCAGTGAACACTCACACGACTCAAACATCTCTAATCAATGAAACTCAAACATCTCTCATCAATGAACACTCACATGACTAAAACATCTCTAATCAATGAACACTCACATGACTCAAATATCTCTCATCAATGAACACTCACATGACTAAAACATCTCTCATCAATGAACACTTACATGACTCAAACATCTCTAATCAATGAACACTCACACGACTCAAACATCTCTAATCAATGAACACTCACATGACTCAAACATCTCTAATCAATGAACACTCACATGACTCAAAGATCTCTCATCACTGAGCACTCGCATGACTCAAACATCTCTAATCAATGAACACTCACATGACTCAAACACCTCTAATCAATGAACACTCACATATCTCAAACATCTCTCATCACTGAACACTCACACGACTCAAACACCTCTCATCAATGAACACTCACATGACTAAAACATCTCTCATCAATGAACACTCACATGACTCAAACATCTCTTATCAATGAACACCCACATGACTCAAACATCTCTAATCAATGAACACCCACATGACTCAAACATCTCATCAATGAACACTTACGTGACTCAAACATCGCTAATCAATGAACTCTCACATGACTCAAACATCTCTCATCAATGAATACCCACACGACTCAAACGTCTCATCAGTGAACACTCACACGACTCAAACATCTCTAATCAATGAATACCCACACGACTCAAACGTCTCATCAGTGAACACTCACACGACTCAAACATCTCTAATCAATGAAACTCAAACATCTCTCATCAATGAACACTCACATGACTAAAACATCTCTAATCAATGAACACTCACATGACTCAAATATCTCTCATCAATGAACACTCACATGACTAAAACATCTCTCATCAATGAACACTTACATGACTCAAACATCTCTAATCAATGAACACTCACACGACTCAAACATCTCTAATCAATGAACACTCACATGACTCAAACATCTCTAATCAATGAACACTCACATGACTCAAAGATCTCTCATCACTGAGCACTCGCATGACTCAAACATCTCTAATCAATGAACACTCACATGACTCAAACACCTCTAATCAATGAACACTCACATATCTCAAACATCTCTCATCACTGAACACTCACACGACTCAAACACCTCTCATCAATGAACACTCACATGACTAAAACATCTCTCATCAATGAACACTCACATGACTCAAACATCTCTTATCAATGAACACCCACATGACTCAAACATCTCTAATCAATGAACACTCACACGACTCAAACATCTCTAATGAATGAACACTCACACGACTCAAACATCTCTCATCAATGAACATCCACACGACTCAAACATCTCTAATAAATGAACACTCACACGACTCAAACATCTCTAATCAATGAACACTCACACGACTCAAACATCTCATCAATGAACATCCACACGACTCAAACATCTCTAATCAATGAACACTCACATGACTCAAACATCTCTAATCAATAAACACTCACATGACTCAAAGATCTCTCATCACTGAGCACTCGCATGACTCAAACATCTCTAATCAATGAACACTCACATGACTCAAACTTCTCATCAATGAACACTCACATGACTCAAACATCGCTAATCAATGAACACTCACACAACTCAAACATCTCTCATCAATGAACACTCACATGACTCAAACATCTCTCATCAATGAACACTCACATGACTCCAACATCTCATCACTGAACACTCACATGACTCAAACATCTCTAATCAATGAACACTTACGTGACTCAAACATCGCTAATCAATGAACTCTCACATGACTCAAACATCTCTCATCAATGAATACCCACACGACTCAAACGTCTCATCAGTGAACACTCACACGACTCAAACATCTCTAATCAATGAATACCCACACGACTCAAACGTCTCATCAGTGAACACTCACACGACTCAAACATCTCTAATCAATGAAACTCAAACATCTCTCATCAATGAACACTCACATGACTAAAACATCTCTAATCAATGAACACTCACATGACTCAAATATCTCTCATCAATGAACACTCACATGACTAAAACATCTCTCATCAATGAACACTCACATGACTCAAACATCTCTAATCAATGAACACTCACACGACTCAAACATCTCTAATCAATGAACACTCACATGACTCAAACATCTCTAATCAATGAACACTCACATGACTCAAAGATCTCTCATCACTGAGCACTCGCATGACTCAAACATCTCTAATCAATGAACACTCACATGACTCAAACACCTCTAATCAATGAACACTCACATATCTCAAACATCTCTCATCACTGAACACTCGCACGACTCAAACACCTCTCATCAATGAACACTCACATGACTAAAACATCTCTCATCAATGAACACTCACATGACTCAAACATCTCTAATCAATGAACACTCACATGACTCAAAGATCTCTCATCACTGAGCACTCGCATGACTCAAACATCTCTAATCAATGAACACTCACATGACTCAAACACCTCTAATCAATGAACACTCACATATCTCAAACATCTCTCATCACTGAACACTCACACGACTCAAACACCTCTCATCAATGAACACTCACATGACTAAAACATCTCTCATCAATGAACACTCACATGACTCAAACATCTCTTATCAATGAACACCCACATGACTCAAACATCTCTAATCAATGAACACTCACACGACTCAAACATCTCTAATGAATGAACACTCACACGACTCAAACATCTCTCATCAATGAACATCCACACGACTCAAACATCTCTAATAAATGAACACTCACACGACTCAAACATCTCTAATCAATGAACACTCACACGACTCAAACATCTCATCAATGAACATCCACACGACTCAAACATCTCTAATCAATGAACACTCACATGACTCAAACATCTCTAATCAATAAACACTCACATGACTCAAAGATCTCTCATCACTGAGCACTCGCATGACTCAAACATCTCTAATCAATGAACACTCACATGACTCAAACTTCTCATCAATGAACACTCACATGACTCAAACATCGCTAATCAATGAACACTCACACAACTCAAACATCTCTCATCAATGAACACTCACATGACTCAAACATCTCTCATCAATGAACACTCACATGACTCCAACATCTCATCACTGAACACTCACATGACTCAAACATCTCTAATCAATGAACACTTACGTGACTCAAACATCGCTAATCAATGAACTCTCACATGACTCAAACATCTCTCATCAATGAATACCCACACGACTCAAACGTCTCATCAGTGAACACTCACACGACTCAAACATCTCTAATCAATGAATACCCACACGACTCAAACGTCTCATCAGTGAACACTCACACGACTCAAACATCTCTAATCAATGAAACTCAAACATCTCTCATCAATGAACACTCACATGACTAAAACATCTCTAATCAATGAACACTCACATGACTCAAATATCTCTCATCAATGAACACTCACATGACTAAAACATCTCTCATCAATGAACACTCACATGACTCAAACATCTCTAATCAATGAACACTCACACGACTCAAACATCTCTAATCAATGAACACTCACATGACTCAAACATCTCTAATCAATGAACACTCACATGACTCAAAGATCTCTCATCACTGAGCACTCGCATGACTCAAACATCTCTAATCAATGAACACTCACATGACTCAAACACCTCTAATCAATGAACACTCACATATCTCAAACATCTCTCATCACTGAACACTCGCACGACTCAAACACCTCTCATCAATGAACACTCACATGACTAAAACATCTCTCATCAATGAACACTCACATGACTCAAACATCTCTTATCAATGAACACCCACATGACTCAAACATCTCTAATCAATGAACACTCACACGACTCAAACATCTCTAATGAATGAACACTCACACGACTCACATCTCTCATCAATGAACATCCACACGACTCAAACATCTCTAATAAATGAACACTCACACGACTCAAACATCTCTAATCAATGAACACTCACACGACTCAAACATCTCATCAATGAACATCCACACGACTCAAACATCTCTAATCAATGAACACTCACATGACTCAAACATCTCTAATCAATAAACACTCACATGACTCAAAGATCTCTCATCACTGAGCACTCGCATGACTCAAACATCTCTAATCAATGAACACTCACATGACTCAAACATCTCATCAATGAACACTCACATGACTCAAACATCTCTCATCAATGAACACTCACACGACTCAAACATCTCTAATCAATGAACACCCACATGACTCAAACATCTCATCAATGAACACTTACGTGACTCAAACATCTCTCATCAATGAATACCCACACGACTCAAACGTCTCATCAGTGAACACTCACACGACTCAAACATCTCTAATCAATGAATACCCACACGACTCAAACGTCTCATCAGTGAACACTCACACGACTCAAACATCTCTAATCAATGAAACTCAAACATCTCTCATCAATGAACACTCACATGACTAAAACATCTCTAATCAATGAACACTCACATGACTCAAATATCTCTCATCAATGAACACTCACATGACTAAAACATCTCTCATCAATGAACACTCACATGACTCAAACATCTCTAATCAATGAACACTCACACGACTCAAACATCTCTAATCAATGAACACTCACATGACTCAAACACCTCTAATCAATGAACACTCACATATCTCAAACATCTCTCATCACTGAACACTCGCACGACTCAAACACCTCTCATCAATGAACACTCACATGACTAAAACATCTCTCATCAATGAACACTCACATGACTCAAACATCTCTTATCAATGAACACCCACATGACTCAAACATCTCTAATCAATGAACACTCACACGACTCAAACATCTCTAATGAATGAACACTCACACGACTCACATCTCTCATCAATGAACATCCACACGACTCAAACATCTCTAATAAATGAACACTCACACGACTCAAACATCTCTAATCAATGAACACTCACACGACTCAAACATCTCATCAATGAACATCCACACGACTCAAACATCTCTAATCAATGAACACTCACATGACTCAAACATCTCTAATCAATAAACACTCACATGACTCAAAGATCTCTCATCACTGAGCACTCGCATGACTCAAACATCTCTAATCAATGAACACTCACATGACTCAAACATCTCATCAATGAACACTCACATGACTCAAACATCTCTCATCAATGAACACTCACACGACTCAAACATCTCTAATCAATGAACACCCACATGACTCAAACATCTCATCAATGAACACTTACGTGACTCAAACATCTCTCATCAATGAATACCCACACGACTCAAACGTCTCATCAGTGAACACTCACACGACTCAAACATCTCTAATCAATGAATACCCACACGACTCAAACGTCTCATCAGTGAACACTCACACGACTCAAACATCTCTAATCAATGAAACTCAAACATCTCTCATCAATGAACACTCACATGACTAAAACATCTCTAATCAATGAACACTCACATGACTCAAATATCTCTCATCAATGAACACTCACATGACTAAAACATCTCTCATCAATGAACACTCACATGACTCAAACATCTCTAATCAATGAACACTCACACGACTCAAACATCTCTAATCAATGAACACTCACATGACTCAAACATCTCTAATCAATGAACACTCACATGACTCAAAGATCTCTCATCACTGAGCACTCGCATGACTCAAACATCTCTAATCAATGAACACTCACACGACTCAAACACCTCTCATCAATGAACACTCACATGACTAAAACATCTCTCATCAATGAACACTCACATGACTCAAACATCTCTAATCAATGAACACTCACACGACTCAAACATCTCTAATCAATGAACACTCACATGACTCAAACATCTCTAATCAATGAACACTCACATGACTCAAACATCTCATCAATGAACACTCACACGACTCAAACATCTCTAATCAATGAACACTCACATGACTCAAACATCTCTTATCAATGAACACTCACGTGACTCAAACATCTCATCAATGAACACTCACATGACTCAAACATCTCTCATCAATGAACACTCACACGACTCAAACATCTCTAATCAATGAACACCCACATGACTCAAACATCTCATCAATGAACACTTACGTGACTCAAACATCGCTAATCAATGAACTCTCACATGACTCAAACATCTCTCATCAATGAATACCCACACGACTCAAACGTCTCATCAGTGAACACTCACACGACTCAAACATCTCTAATCAATGAATACCCACACGACTCAAACGTCTCATCAGTGAACACTCACACGACTCAAACATCTCTAATCAATGAAACTCAAACATCTCTCATCAATGAACACTCACATGACTAAAACATCTCTAATCAATGAACACTCACATGACTCAAATATCTCTCATCAATGAACACTCACATGACTAAAACATCTCTCATCAATGAACACTCACATGACTCAAACATCTCTAATCAATGAACACTCACACGACTCAAACATCTCTAATCAATGAACACTCACATGACTCAAACATCTCTAATCAATGAACACTCACATGACTCAAAGATCTCTCATCACTGAGCACTCGCATGACTCAAACATCTCTAATCAATGAACACTCACACGACTCAAACACCTCTCATCAATGAACACTCACATGACTAAAACATCTCTCATCAATGAACACTCACATGACTCAAACATCTCTAATCAATGAACACTCACACGACTCAAACATCTCTAATCAATGAACACTCACATGACTCAAACATCTCTAATCAATGAACACTCACATGACTCAAACATCTCATCAATGAACACTCACACGACTCAAACATCTCTAATCAATGAACACTCACATGACTCAAACATCTCTTATCAATGAACACTCACGTGACTCAAACATCTCATCAATGAACACTCACATGACTCAAACATCTCTCATCAATGAACACTCACATGACTCAAACATCTCTAATCAATGAACACTCACATGACTCAAACATCTCTAATCAATGAACACTCACACGACTCAAACATCTCTAATCAATGAACACTCACATGACTCAAACATCTCTAATCAATGAACACTCACATGACTCAAACATCTCTTATCAATGAACACCCACATGACTCAAACATCTCTAATCAATGAACACTCACACGACTCAAACATCTCTAATCAATAAACACTCACACGACTCAAACATCTCTAATCAATGAACACTCACATGACTCAAACATCTCATCAATGAACACTCACACGACTCAAACATCTCTAATCAATGAACACTCACATGACTCAAACATCTCTTATCAATGAACACTCACGTGACTCAAACATCTCATCAATGAACACTCACATGACTCAAACATCTCTCATCAATGAACACTCACACGACTCAAACATCTCTAATCAATGAACACCCACATGACTCAAACATCTCATCAATGAACACTTACGTGACTCAAACATCGCTAATCAATGAACTCTCACATGACTCAAACATCTCTCATCAATGAATACCCACACGACTCAAACGTCTCATCAGTGAACACTCACACGACTCAAACATCTCTAATCAATGAATACCCACACGACTCAAACGTCTCATCAGTGAACACTCACACGACTCAAACATCTCTAATCAATGAAACTCAAACATCTCTCATCAATGAACACTCACATGACTAAAACATCTCTAATCAATGAACACTCACATGACTCAAATATCTCTCATCAATGAACACTCACATGACTAAAACATCTCTCATCAATGAACACTTACATGACTCAAACATCTCTAATCAATGAACACTCACACGACTCAAACATCTCTAATCAATGAACACTCACATGACTCAAACATCTCTAATCAATGAACACTCACATGACTCAAAGATCTCTCATCACTGAGCACTCGCATGACTCAAACATCTCTAATCAATGAACACTCACATGACTCAAACACCTCTAATCAATGAACACTCACATATCTCAAACATCTCTCATCACTGAACACTCACACGACTCAAACACCTCTCATCAATGAACACTCACATGACTAAAACATCTCTCATCAATGAACACTCACATGACTCAAACATCTCTTATCAATGAACACCCACATGACTCAAACATCTCTAATCAATGAACACCCACATGACTCAAACATCTCATCAATGAACACTTACGTGACTCAAACATCGCTAATCAATGAACTCTCACATGACTCAAACATCTCTCATCAATGAATACCCACACGACTCAAACGTCTCATCAGTGAACACTCACACGACTCAAACATCTCTAATCAATGAATACCCACACGACTCAAACGTCTCATCAGTGAACACTCACACGACTCAAACATCTCTAATCAATGAAACTCAAACATCTCTCATCAATGAACACTCACATGACTAAAACATCTCTAATCAATGAACACTCACATGACTCAAATATCTCTCATCAATGAACACTCACATGACTAAAACATCTCTCATCAATGAACACTTACATGACTCAAACATCTCTAATCAATGAACACTCACACGACTCAAACATCTCTAATCAATGAACACTCACATGACTCAAACATCTCTAATCAATGAACACTCACATGACTCAAAGATCTCTCATCACTGAGCACTCGCATGACTCAAACATCTCTAATCAATGAACACTCACATGACTCAAACACCTCTAATCAATGAACACTCACATATCTCAAACATCTCTCATCACTGAACACTCACACGACTCAAACACCTCTCATCAATGAACACTCACATGACTAAAACATCTCTCATCAATGAACACTCACATGACTCAAACATCTCTTATCAATGAACACCCACATGACTCAAACATCTCTAATCAATGAACACTCACACGACTCAAACATCTCTAATGAATGAACACTCACACGACTCAAACATCTCTCATCAATGAACATCCACACGACTCAAACATCTCTAATAAATGAACACTCACACGACTCAAACATCTCTAATCAATGAACACTCACACGACTCAAACATCTCATCAATGAACATCCACACGACTCAAACATCTCTAATCAATGAACACTCACATGACTCAAACATCTCTAATCAATAAACACTCACATGACTCAAAGATCTCTCATCACTGAGCACTCGCATGACTCAAACATCTCTAATCAATGAACACTCACATGACTCAAACTTCTCATCAATGAACACTCACATGACTCAAACATCGCTAATCAATGAACACTCACACAACTCAAACATCTCTCATCAATGAACACTCACATGACTCAAACATCTCTCATCAATGAACACTCACATGACTCCAACATCTCATCACTGAACACTCACATGACTCAAACATCTCTAATCAATGAACACTTACGTGACTCAAACATCGCTAATCAATGAACTCTCACATGACTCAAACATCTCTCATCAATGAATACCCACACGACTCAAACGTCTCATCAGTGAACACTCACACGACTCAAACATCTCTAATCAATGAATACCCACACGACTCAAACGTCTCATCAGTGAACACTCACACGACTCAAACATCTCTAATCAATGAAACTCAAACATCTCTCATCAATGAACACTCACATGACTAAAACATCTCTAATCAATGAACACTCACATGACTCAAATATCTCTCATCAATGAACACTCACATGACTAAAACATCTCTCATCAATGAACACTCACATGACTCAAACATCTCTAATCAATGAACACTCACACGACTCAAACATCTCTAATCAATGAACACTCACATGACTCAAACATCTCTAATCAATGAACACTCACATGACTCAAAGATCTCTCATCACTGAGCACTCGCATGACTCAAACATCTCTAATCAATGAACACTCACATGACTCAAACACCTCTAATCAATGAACACTCACATATCTCAAACATCTCTCATCACTGAACACTCGCACGACTCAAACACCTCTCATCAATGAACACTCACATGACTAAAACATCTCTCATCAATGAACACTCACATGACTCAAACATCTCTAATCAATGAACACTCACATGACTCAAAGATCTCTCATCACTGAGCACTCGCATGACTCAAACATCTCTAATCAATGAACACTCACATGACTCAAACACCTCTAATCAATGAACACTCACATATCTCAAACATCTCTCATCACTGAACACTCACACGACTCAAACACCTCTCATCAATGAACACTCACATGACTAAAACATCTCTCATCAATGAACACTCACATGACTCAAACATCTCTTATCAATGAACACCCACATGACTCAAACATCTCTAATCAATGAACACTCACACGACTCAAACATCTCTAATGAATGAACACTCACACGACTCAAACATCTCTCATCAATGAACATCCACACGACTCAAACATCTCTAATAAATGAACACTCACACGACTCAAACATCTCTAATCAATGAACACTCACACGACTCAAACATCTCATCAATGAACATCCACACGACTCAAACATCTCTAATCAATGAACACTCACATGACTCAAACATCTCTAATCAATAAACACTCACATGACTCAAAGATCTCTCATCACTGAGCACTCGCATGACTCAAACATCTCTAATCAATGAACACTCACATGACTCAAACTTCTCATCAATGAACACTCACATGACTCAAACATCGCTAATCAATGAACACTCACACAACTCAAACATCTCTCATCAATGAACACTCACATGACTCAAACATCTCTCATCAATGAACACTCACATGACTCCAACATCTCATCACTGAACACTCACATGACTCAAACATCTCTAATCAATGAACACTTACGTGACTCAAACATCGCTAATCAATGAACTCTCACATGACTCAAACATCTCTCATCAATGAATACCCACACGACTCAAACGTCTCATCAGTGAACACTCACACGACTCAAACATCTCTAATCAATGAATACCCACACGACTCAAACGTCTCATCAGTGAACACTCACACGACTCAAACATCTCTAATCAATGAAACTCAAACATCTCTCATCAATGAACACTCACATGACTAAAACATCTCTAATCAATGAACACTCACATGACTCAAATATCTCTCATCAATGAACACTCACATGACTAAAACATCTCTCATCAATGAACACTCACATGACTCAAACATCTCTAATCAATGAACACTCACACGACTCAAACATCTCTAATCAATGAACACTCACATGACTCAAACATCTCTAATCAATGAACACTCACATGACTCAAAGATCTCTCATCACTGAGCACTCGCATGACTCAAACATCTCTAATCAATGAACACTCACATGACTCAAACACCTCTAATCAATGAACACTCACATATCTCAAACATCTCTCATCACTGAACACTCGCACGACTCAAACACCTCTCATCAATGAACACTCACATGACTAAAACATCTCTCATCAATGAACACTCACATGACTCAAACATCTCTTATCAATGAACACCCACATGACTCAAACATCTCTAATCAATGAACACTCACACGACTCAAACATCTCTAATGAATGAACACTCACACGACTCACATCTCTCATCAATGAACATCCACACGACTCAAACATCTCTAATAAATGAACACTCACACGACTCAAACATCTCTAATCAATGAACACTCACACGACTCAAACATCTCATCAATGAACATCCACACGACTCAAACATCTCTAATCAATGAACACTCACATGACTCAAACATCTCTAATCAATAAACACTCACATGACTCAAAGATCTCTCATCACTGAGCACTCGCATGACTCAAACATCTCTAATCAATGAACACTCACATGACTCAAACATCTCATCAATGAACACTCACATGACTCAAACATCTCTCATCAATGAACACTCACACGACTCAAACATCTCTAATCAATGAACACCCACATGACTCAAACATCTCATCAATGAACACTTACGTGACTCAAACATCTCTCATCAATGAATACCCACACGACTCAAACGTCTCATCAGTGAACACTCACACGACTCAAACATCTCTAATCAATGAATACCCACACGACTCAAACGTCTCATCAGTGAACACTCACACGACTCAAACATCTCTAATCAATGAAACTCAAACATCTCTCATCAATGAACACTCACATGACTAAAACATCTCTAATCAATGAACACTCACATGACTCAAATATCTCTCATCAATGAACACTCACATGACTAAAACATCTCTCATCAATGAACACTCACATGACTCAAACATCTCTAATCAATGAACACTCACACGACTCAAACATCTCTAATCAATGAACACTCACATGACTCAAACACCTCTAATCAATGAACACTCACATATCTCAAACATCTCTCATCACTGAACACTCGCACGACTCAAACACCTCTCATCAATGAACACTCACATGACTAAAACATCTCTCATCAATGAACACTCACATGACTCAAACATCTCTTATCAATGAACACCCACATGACTCAAACATCTCTAATCAATGAACACTCACACGACTCAAACATCTCTAATGAATGAACACTCACACGACTCACATCTCTCATCAATGAACATCCACACGACTCAAACATCTCTAATAAATGAACACTCACACGACTCAAACATCTCTAATCAATGAACACTCACACGACTCAAACATCTCATCAATGAACATCCACACGACTCAAACATCTCTAATCAATGAACACTCACATGACTCAAACATCTCTAATCAATAAACACTCACATGACTCAAAGATCTCTCATCACTGAGCACTCGCATGACTCAAACATCTCTAATCAATGAACACTCACATGACTCAAACATCTCATCAATGAACACTCACATGACTCAAACATCTCTCATCAATGAACACTCACACGACTCAAACATCTCTAATCAATGAACACCCACATGACTCAAACATCTCATCAATGAACACTTACGTGACTCAAACATCTCTCATCAATGAATACCCACACGACTCAAACGTCTCATCAGTGAACACTCACACGACTCAAACATCTCTAATCAATGAATACCCACACGACTCAAACGTCTCATCAGTGAACACTCACACGACTCAAACATCTCTAATCAATGAAACTCAAACATCTCTCATCAATGAACACTCACATGACTAAAACATCTCTAATCAATGAACACTCACATGACTCAAATATCTCTCATCAATGAACACTCACATGACTAAAACATCTCTCATCAATGAACACTCACATGACTCAAACATCTCTAATCAATGAACACTCACACGACTCAAACATCTCTAATCAATGAACACTCACATGACTCAAACATCTCTAATCAATGAACACTCACATGACTCAAAGATCTCTCATCACTGAGCACTCGCATGACTCAAACATCTCTAATCAATGAACACTCACACGACTCAAACACCTCTCATCAATGAACACTCACATGACTAAAACATCTCTCATCAATGAACACTCACATGACTCAAACATCTCTAATCAATGAACACTCACACGACTCAAACATCTCTAATCAATGAACACTCACATGACTCAAACATCTCTAATCAATGAACACTCACATGACTCAAACATCTCATCAATGAACACTCACACGACTCAAACATCTCTAATCAATGAACACTCACATGACTCAAACATCTCTTATCAATGAACACTCACGTGACTCAAACATCTCATCAATGAACACTCACATGACTCAAACATCTCTCATCAATGAACACTCACACGACTCAAACATCTCTAATCAATGAACACCCACATGACTCAAACATCTCATCAATGAACACTTACGTGACTCAAACATCGCTAATCAATGAACTCTCACATGACTCAAACATCTCTCATCAATGAATACCCACACGACTCAAACGTCTCATCAGTGAACACTCACACGACTCAAACATCTCTAATCAATGAATACCCACACGACTCAAACGTCTCATCAGTGAACACTCACACGACTCAAACATCTCTAATCAATGAAACTCAAACATCTCTCATCAATGAACACTCACATGACTAAAACATCTCTAATCAATGAACACTCACATGACTCAAATATCTCTCATCAATGAACACTCACATGACTAAAACATCTCTCATCAATGAACACTCACATGACTCAAACATCTCTAATCAATGAACACTCACACGACTCAAACATCTCTAATCAATGAACACTCACATGACTCAAACATCTCTAATCAATGAACACTCACATGACTCAAAGATCTCTCATCACTGAGCACTCGCATGACTCAAACATCTCTAATCAATGAACACTCACATGACTCAAACACCTCTAATCAATGAACACTCACATATCTCAAACATCTCTCATCACTGAACACTCGCACGACTCAAACACCTCTCATCAATGAACACTCACATGACTAAAACATCTCTCATCAATGAACACTCACATGACTCAAACATCTCTTATCAATGAACACCCACATGACTCAAACATCTCTAATCAATGAACACTCACACGACTCAAACATCTCTAATGAATGAACACTCACACGACTCACATCTCTCATCAATGAACATCCACACGACTCAAACATCTCTAATAAATGAACACTCACACGACTCAAACATCTCTAATCAATGAACACTCACACGACTCAAACATCTCATCAATGAACATCCACACGACTCAAACATCTCTAATCAATGAACACTCACATGACTCAAACATCTCTAATCAATAAACACTCACATGACTCAAAGATCTCTCATCACTGAGCACTCGCATGACTCAAACATCTCTAATCAATGAACACTCACATGACTCAAACATCTCATCAATGAACACTCACATGACTCAAACATCTCTCATCAATGAACACTCACACGACTCAAACATCTCTAATCAATGAACACCCACATGACTCAAACATCTCATCAATGAACACTTACGTGACTCAAACATCACTAATCAATGAACTCTCACATGACTCAAACATCTCTAATCAATGAATACCCACACGACTCAAACGTCTCATCAGTGAACACTCACACGACTCAAACATCTCTAATCAATGAAACTCAAACATCTCTCATCAATGAACACTCACATGACTAAAACATCTCTCATCAATGAACACTCACATGACTCAAACATCTCTAATCAATGAACACTCACATGACTCAAATATCTCTCATCAATGAACACTCACATGACTAAAACATCTCTCATCAATGAACACTCACATGACTCAAACATCTCTAATCAATGAACACTCACACGACTCAAACATCTCTAATCAATGAACACTCACATGACTCAAACACCTCTAATCAATGAACACTCACATATCTCAAACATCTCTCATCACTGAACACTCACACGACTCAAACACCTCTCATCAATGAACACTCACATGACTAAAACATCTCTCATCAATGAACACTCACATGACTCAAACATCTCTAATCAATGAACACTCACACGACTCAAACATCTCTAATCAATGAACACTCACATGACTCAAACATCTCTAATCAATGAACACTCACATGACTCAAACATCTCTTATCAATGAACACCCACATGACTCAAACATCTCTAATCAATGAACACTCACACGACTCAAACATCTCTAATCGATAAACACTCACACGACTCAAACATCTCTAATCAATGAACACTCACATGACTCAAACATCTCATCAATGAACACTCACACGACTCAAACATCTCTAATCAATGAACACTCACATGACTCAAACATCTCTTATCAATGAACACTCACGTGACTCAAACATCTCATCAATGAACACTCACATGACTCAAACATCTCTCATCAATGAACACTCACACGACTCAAACATCTCTAATCAATGAACACCCACATGACTCAAACATCTCATCAATGAACACTTACGTGACTCAAACATCGCTAATCAATGAACTCTCACATGACTCAAACATCTCTCATCAATGAATACCCACACGACTCAAACGTCTCATCAGTGAACACTCACACGACTCAAACATCTCTAATCAATGAATACCCACACGACTCAAACGTCTCATCAGTGAACACTCACACGACTCAAACATCTCTAATCAATGAAACTCAAACATCTCTCATCAATGAACACTCACATGACTAAAACATCTCTAATCAATGAACACTCACATGACTCAAATATCTCTCATCAATGAACACTCACATGACTAAAACATCTCTCATCAATGAACACTTACATGACTCAAACATCTCTAATCAATGAACACTCACACGACTCAAACATCTCTAATCAATGAACACTCACATGACTCAAACATCTCTAATCAATGAACACTCACATGACTCAAAGATCTCTCATCACTGAGCACTCGCATGACTCAAACATCTCTAATCAATGAACACTCACATGACTCAAACACCTCTAATCAATGAACACTCACATATCTCAAACATCTCTCATCACTGAACACTCACACGACTCAAACACCTCTCATCAATGAACACTCACATGACTAAAACATCTCTCATCAATGAACACTCACATGACTCAAACATCTCTTATCAATGAACATCCACACGACTCAAACATCTCTAATCAATGAACACTCACATGACTCAAACATCTCTAATCAATAAACACTCACATGACTCAAAGATCTCTCATCACTGAGCACTCGCATGACTCAAACATCTCTAATCAATGAACACTCACATGACTCAAACATCTCATCAATGAACACTCACATGACTCAAACATCTCTCATCAATGAACACTCACACGACTCAAACATCTCTAATCAATGAACACCCACATGACTCAAACATCTCATCAATGAACACTTACGTGACTCAAACATCACTAATCAATGAACTCTCACATGACTCAAACATCTCTAATCAATGAATACCCACACGACTCAAACGTCTCATCAGTGAACACTCACACGACTCAAACATCTCTAATCAATGAAACTCAAACATCTCTCATCAATGAACACTCACATGACTAAAACATCTCTCATCAATGAACACTCACATGACTCAAACATCTCTAATCAATGAACACTCACATGACTCAAATATCTCTCATCAATGAACACTCACATGACTAAAACATCTCTCATCAATGAACACTCACATGACTCAAACATCTCTAATCAATGAACACTCACACGACTCAAACATCTCTAATCAATGAACACTCACATGACTCAAACACCTCTAATCAATGAACACTCACATATCTCAAACATCTCTCATCACTGAACACTCACACGACTCAAACACCTCTCATCAATGAACACTCACATGACTAAAACATCTCTCATCAATGAACACTCACATGACTCAAACATCTCTAATCAATGAACACTCACACGACTCAAACATCTCTAATCAATGAACACTCACATGACTCAAACATCTCTAATCAATGAACACTCACATGACTCAAACATCTCTTATCAATGAACACCCACATGACTCAAACATCTCTAATCAATGAACACTCACACGACTCAAACATCTCTAATCGATAAACACTCACACGACTCAAACATCTCTAATCAATGAACACTCACATGACTCAAACATCTCATCAATGAACACTCACACGACTCAAACATCTCTAATCAATGAACACTCACATGACTCAAACATCTCTTATCAATGAACACTCACGTGACTCAAACATCTCATCAATGAACACTCACATGACTCAAACATCTCTCATCAATGAACACTCACACGACTCAAACATCTCTAATCAATGAACACCCACATGACTCAAACATCTCATCAATGAACACTTACGTGACTCAAACATCGCTAATCAATGAACTCTCACATGACTCAAACATCTCTCATCAATGAATACCCACACGACTCAAACGTCTCATCAGTGAACACTCACACGACTCAAACATCTCTAATCAATGAATACCCACACGACTCAAACGTCTCATCAGTGAACACTCACACGACTCAAACATCTCTAATCAATGAAACTCAAACATCTCTCATCAATGAACACTCACATGACTAAAACATCTCTAATCAATGAACACTCACATGACTCAAATATCTCTCATCAATGAACACTCACATGACTAAAACATCTCTCATCAATGAACACTTACATGACTCAAACATCTCTAATCAATGAACACTCACACGACTCAAACATCTCTAATCAATGAACACTCACATGACTCAAACATCTCTAATCAATGAACACTCACATGACTCAAAGATCTCTCATCACTGAGCACTCGCATGACTCAAACATCTCTAATCAATGAACACTCACATGACTCAAACACCTCTAATCAATGAACACTCACATATCTCAAACATCTCTCATCACTGAACACTCACACGACTCAAACACCTCTCATCAATGAACACTCACATGACTAAAACATCTCTCATCAATGAACACTCACATGACTCAAACATCTCTTATCAATGAACACCCACATGACTCAAACATCTCTAATCAATGAACACCCACATGACTCAAACATCTCATCAATGAACACTTACGTGACTCAAACATCGCTAATCAATGAACTCTCACATGACTCAAACATCTCTCATCAATGAATACCCACACGACTCAAACGTCTCATCAGTGAACACTCACACGACTCAAACATCTCTAATCAATGAATACCCACACGACTCAAACGTCTCATCAGTGAACACTCACACGACTCAAACATCTCTAATCAATGAAACTCAAACATCTCTCATCAATGAACACTCACATGACTAAAACATCTCTAATCAATGAACACTCACATGACTCAAATATCTCTCATCAATGAACACTCACATGACTAAAACATCTCTAATCAATGAACACTCACATGACTCAAACATCTCTAATCAATAAACACTCACATGACTCAAAGATCTCTCATCACTGAGCACTCGCATGACTCAAACATCTCTAATCAATGAACACTCACATGACTCAAACATCTCATCAATGAACACTCACATGACTCAAACATCTCTCATCAATGAACACTCACACGACTCAAACATCTCTAATCAATGAACACCCACATGACTCAAACATCTCATCAATGAACACTTACGTGACTCAAACATCACTAATCAATGAACTCTCACATGACTCAAACATCTCTAATCAATGAATACCCACACGACTCAAACGTCTCATCAGTGAACACTCACACGACTCAAACATCTCTAATCAATGAAACTCAAACATCTCTCATCAATGAACACTCACATGACTAAAACATCTCTCATCAATGAACACTCACATGACTCAAACATCTCTAATCAATGAACACTCACATGACTCAAATATCTCTCATCAATGAACACTCACATGACTAAAACATCTCTCATCAATGAACACTCACATGACTCAAACATCTCTAATCAATGAACACTCACACGACTCAAACATCTCTAATCAATGAACACTCACATGACTCAAACACCTCTAATCAATGAACACTCACATATCTCAAACATCTCTCATCACTGAACACTCACACGACTCAAACACCTCTCATCAATGAACACTCACATGACTAAAACATCTCTCATCAATGAACACTCACATGACTCAAACATCTCTAATCAATGAACACTCACACGACTCAAACATCTCTAATCAATGAACACTCACATGACTCAAACATCTCTAATCAATGAACACTCACATGACTCAAACATCTCTTATCAATGAACACCCACATGACTCAAACATCTCTAATCAATGAACACTCACACGACTCAAACATCTCTAATCGATAAACACTCACACGACTCAAACATCTCTAATCAATGAACACTCACATGACTCAAACATCTCATCAATGAACACTCACACGACTCAAACATCTCTAATCAATGAACACTCACATGACTCAAACATCTCTTATCAATGAACACTCACGTGACTCAAACATCTCATCAATGAACACTCACATGACTCAAACATCTCTCATCAATGAACACTCACACGACTCAAACATCTCTAATCAATGAACACCCACATGACTCAAACATCTCATCAATGAACACTTACGTGACTCAAACATCGCTAATCAATGAACTCTCACATGACTCAAACATCTCTCATCAATGAATACCCACACGACTCAAACGTCTCATCAGTGAACACTCACACGACTCAAACATCTCTAATCAATGAATACCCACACGACTCAAACGTCTCATCAGTGAACACTCACACGACTCAAACATCTCTAATCAATGAAACTCAAACATCTCTCATCAATGAACACTCACATGACTAAAACATCTCTAATCAATGAACACTCACATGACTCAAATATCTCTCATCAATGAACACTCACATGACTAAAACATCTCTCATCAATGAACACTTACATGACTCAAACATCTCTAATCAATGAACACTCACACGACTCAAACATCTCTAATCAATGAACACTCACATGACTCAAACATCTCTAATCAATGAACACTCACATGACTCAAAGATCTCTCATCACTGAGCACTCGCATGACTCAAACATCTCTAATCAATGAACACTCACATGACTCAAACACCTCTAATCAATGAACACTCACATATCTCAAACATCTCTCATCACTGAACACTCACACGACTCAAACACCTCTCATCAATGAACACTCACATGACTAAAACATCTCTCATCAATGAACACTCACATGACTCAAACATCTCTTATCAATGAACACCCACATGACTCAAACATCTCTAATCAATGAACACCCACATGACTCAAACATCTCATCAATGAACACTTACGTGACTCAAACATCGCTAATCAATGAACTCTCACATGACTCAAACATCTCTCATCAATGAATACCCACACGACTCAAACGTCTCATCAGTGAACACTCACACGACTCAAACATCTCTAATCAATGAATACCCACACGACTCAAACGTCTCATCAGTGAACACTCACACGACTCAAACATCTCTAATCAATGAAACTCAAACATCTCTCATCAATGAACACTCACATGACTAAAACATCTCTAATCAATGAACACTCACATGACTCAAATATCTCTCATCAATGAACACTCACATGACTAAAACATCTCTCATCAATGAACACTTACATGACTCAAACATCTCTAATCAATGAACACTCACACGACTCAAACATCTCTAATCAATGAACACTCACATGACTCAAACATCTCTAATCAATGAACACTCACATGACTCAAAGATCTCTCATCACTGAGCACTCGCATGACTCAAACATCTCTAATCAATGAACACTCACATGACTCAAACACCTCTAATCAATGAACACTCACATATCTCAAACATCTCTCATCACTGAACACTCACACGACTCAAACACCTCTCATCAATGAACACTCACATGACTAAAACATCTCTCATCAATGAACACTCACATGACTCAAACATCTCTTATCAATGAACACCCACATGACTCAAACATCTCTAATCAATGAACACTCACACGACTCAAACATCTCTAATGAATGAACACTCACACGACTCAAACATCTCTCATCAATGAACATCCACACGACTCAAACATCTCTAATAAATGAACACTCACACGACTCAAACATCTCTAATCAATGAACACTCACACGACTCAAACATCTCATCAATGAACATCCACACGACTCAAACATCTCTAATCAATGAACACTCACATGACTCAAACATCTCTAATCAATAAACACTCACATGACTCAAAGATCTCTCATCACTGAGCACTCGCATGACTCAAACATCTCTAATCAATGAACACTCACATGACTCAAACTTCTCATCAATGAACACTCACATGACTCAAACATCGCTAATCAATGAACACTCACACAACTCAAACATCTCTCATCAATGAACACTCACATGACTCAAACATCTCTCATCAATGAACACTCACATGACTCCAACATCTCATCACTGAACACTCACATGACTCAAACATCTCTAATCAATGAACACTCACACGACTCAAACATCTCATCAATGAACACTCACACGACTCAAACATCTCTCATCAATGAACACTCACATGACTCAAACATCTCTAATCAATGAACACTCACACGACTCAAACATCTCATCAATGAACACTCACATGACTCAAACATCTCTAATCAATGAACACCCACATGACTCAAACGTCTCTCATCAATAAACACTCACACGACTCAAACATCTCATCAATGAACACTCACACGACTCAAACATCTCATCAATGAATAGCCACATGACTCAAACATCTCATCAATGAACACTCACATGACTCAAACATCTCTCATCAATGAACACTCACATGAGTCAAACACCTCTAATCAATGAACACTCACATGACTCAAACATCTCTAATCAATGAACACTCACACGACTCGAACATCTCTAATCAATGAACACCCACACGACTCAAACATCTCTAATCAATGAACACTCACATGACTCAAACATCTCTAATCAATGAACACTCACATGACTCAAACATCTCTTATCAATGAACACTCACGTGACTCAAACATCTCATCAATGAACACTCACATGACTCAAACATCTCTCATCAATGAACACTCACACGACTCAAACATCTCTAATCAATGAACACCCACATGACTCAAACATCTCATCAATGAACACTTACGTGACTCAAACATCGCTAATCAATGAACTCTCACATGACTCAAACATCTCTCATCAATGAATACCCACACGACTCAAACGTCTCATCAGTGAACACTCACACGACTCAAACATCTCTAATCAATGAATACCCACACGACTCAAACGTCTCATCAATGAACATCCACACGACTCAAACATCTCTAATCAATGAACACTCACATGACTCAAACATCTCATCAATGAACACTTACGTGACTCAAACATCGCTAATCAATGAACTCTCACATGACTCAAACATCTCTCATCAATGAATACCCACACGACTCAAACGTCTCATCAGTGAACACTCACACGACTCAAACATCTCTAATCAATGAACACTCACACGACTCAAACATCTCATCAATGAACATCCACACGACTCAAACATCTCTAATCAATGAACACTCACATGACTCAAACATCTCTAATCAATAAACACTCACATGACTCAAAGATCTCTCATCACTGAGCACTCGCATGACTCAAACATCTCTAATCAATGAACACTCACATGACTCAAACTTCTCATCAATGAACACTCACATGACTCAAACATCGCTAATCAATGAACACTCACACAACTCAAACATCTCTCATCAATGAACACTCACACGACTCAAACATCTCATCAATGAACACTCACACGACTCAAACATCTCATCAATGAATAGCCACATGACTCAAACATCTCATCAATGAACACTCACATAACTCAAACATCTCTCATCAATGAACACTCACATGAGTCAAACACCTCTAATCAATGAACACTCACATGACTCAAACATCTCTAATCAATGAACACTCACACGACTCGAACATCTCTAATCAATGAACACCCACACGACTCAAACATCTCTAATCAATGAACACTCACATGACTCAAACATCTCTAATCAATGAACACTCACATGACTCAAACATCTCTTATCAATGAACACTCACGTGACTCAAACATCTCATCAATGAACACTCACATGACTCAAACATCTCTCATCAATGAACACTCACATGACTCAAATCAATGAACACTCACGTGACTCAAACATCTCATCAATGAACACTCACATGACTCAAACATCTCTAATCAATGAACACTCACACGACTCGAACATCTCTAATCAATGAACACCCACACGACTCAAACATCTCTAATCAATGAACACTCACATGACTCAAACATCTCTAATCAATGAACACTCACATGACTCAAACATCTCTCATCAATGAACACTCACACGACTCAAACATCTCTAATCAATGAACACTCACATGACTCAAACATCTCTAATCAATGAACACTCACATGACTCAAACATCTCTAATCAATGAACACTCACATGACTCAAACATCTCATCAATGAACACTCACATGACTCAAACATCTCTCATCAATGAGCACTCACATGACTCAAACATCTCAAATCAATGAACACTCACGTGACTCAAACATCTCATCAATGAACACTCACATGACTCAAACATCTCTCATCAATGAACACTCACATGACTCAAACATCTCTAATCTGAGAACATGATGTAATCTACATCCAGCTCCCCTGTACAAGGTTATATATCCACATCTTTCTGTATTAAGTTACCATTCTCAATTATTTGCCACCAAATCCAGCATTAAGCTTTGGTTAGAGACAAAAATAAATTGTGTATGTGTGAGGAGTGTGGATGAGATGCCATGTGTGCGTGTGCGTGCGCTCGTGTGTGGTGTGAATTTTTGTGAGTGATGAAAGCAATCTGCTTGGAAAGTACTTTACTTTAACGGTTTACACACGGCATCTCATCCACACTCCTCACACATACAGAATTTATTTTTGTCTCTAACCAAAGCTTAATGCTGGATTTGGTGGCAAATAATTGAGAATGGTAACTTAATACAGATAGATGTGGATATATAACCTTGTACAGGGGAGCTGGATGTAGATTACATCATGTTCTCAGATTAGATATGTTTGAGTCATGTGAGTGTTCATTGATGAGATGTTTGAGTCATGTGAATGTTCATTGGTTAGAGATATTTGAGTCATGTGAGTGTTAATTGATTAGAGATGTTCGAGTCATGTGAGTGTTCATTAATTAGAGATGTTTGAGTCATGCGAGTGCTCAGTGATGAGATGTTTGAGTCATGTGAGTGTTCATTGATTAGAGATGTTTGAGTCGTGTGAGTGTTCATTGATTAGAGATGTTTGAGTCATGCGAGTGCTCAGTGATGAGATGTTTGAGTCACGTGAGTGTTCATTGATGAGATGTTTGAGTCATGTGAGTGTTCATTGATTAGAGATGTTTGATTTGTGTGAGTGTTCATTGATTACAGATGTTTGAGTCATGTGAGTGTTCATTGATTAGAGATGTTTGAGTCGTGTGAGTGTTCATTGATTAGAGATGTTTGAGTCGCATGAGTGTTCATTGATTAGAGATGTTTGAGTCATGTGAGTGTTCATTGATGAGAGATATTTGAGTCATGTGAGTGTTCATTGATTAGAGATGTTTGAGTCATGTGAGTGTTCATTGATGAGATGTTTGAGTCATGTGAGTGTTCATTGATTAGAGATGTTTGAGTCATGTGAGTGTTCATTGATGAGATGTTTGAGTCATGTGAGTGTTCATTGATTAGAGATGTTTGAGTCATGTGAGTGTTCATTGATTAGAGATGTTTGAGTCATGTGAGTGTTCTTTGATGAGAGATGTTTGAGTCATGTGAGTGTTCATTGATTAGAGATGTTTGAGTCACATAAGTGTTCATTGATGAGAGATGTTTGATTTGTGTGAGTGTTCATTGATTAGAGATGTTTGAGTCATGTGAGTGTTCATTGATGAGATGTTTGAGTCATGTGAGTGTTCATTGATTAGAGATGTTTGAGTCATGTGAGTGTTCATTGATGAGATGTTTGAGTCATGTGAGTGTTCATTGATTAGAGATGTTTGAGTCATGTGAGTGTTCATTGATGAGAGATATTTGAGTCATGTGAGTGTTCATTGATGAGAGATGTTTGAGGCATGTGAGTGTTCATTGATTAGAGATGTTTGAGTTGCGTGAGTGTTCATTGATGAGAGATGTATGAGTCATGTGAGTGTTCATTGATTGGAGATGTTTGAGTCATGTGAGTGACTCAAAAACCCACTGTTGACCAGTCAAAATGTAGTGTGTTTGGCAGCCATATTGGATTTTCCTAATTAATGGATTTTTAAGGCAAAATAGACTTTATAGGCTTTTGGGTTTGCTGATTTAAAATTTGCCAGTTTCAAAACTGTTGGATAAGCGGTTTGGTGGCGATCTTGGATCATATTCCCCACCCAAAACTCACATACTAAAGCAATGGAAAATCTAAATGTCTTCTTGAGAAACACTGGGCCGATTTCATTTATATTTGGCAGGGAAGATCCTTAGGGCATAGAGATTCAAAGTTAATCAAATGAAGCCGATTGGCCATTTTGGTTGGTGGCCATTTTGGATTTTGGCCTATTTTTATTAACGTCTAAAAATCTTCTCCGAAACTACTTGTGGGATCGATTTAAAACTCATGAAAGATCATCTAGGACAACAGATGAACCAAGTTTGTTCAAGGGAACTTGATTGACCATCTTGGATGACTGAGTTTTCAATTTCTCCAGAACTATTGAACTGATTTGGCTGGAATTTGGGAGATATGATTAGGGACTAAAGGACATTAAAGCTTGTTCAAGGAAAGTTGATGTGTCAATAAAACATGGCCGCTGTGGATCAATCAAAATGTAGCGTGTTTGGTGGTCATCTTGGATTTTCTGAAAATTCCTGAGAAAATCATTGGTAAGACTACTTAGTAACCATTGGGCCAATCAAATCTGGCTAAACCTTCTACACAGAAATTAGGTTAGTAAATTTGTCCTGTGATCATCTCATTTTGTTCGTGTTTGCCAGAGGCCAATAATTGCAGGTGAGTGATACAGGCCCCTTGGGCCTCTTGTTAGGCTACAGATTGTGGTGGTCTTGGGAAATGGCCATTTGTAGGCTAAGCAATAATTTTTTAAGTTTTACCGCGTGAATGACTGGTTCGATAACCAAGCAGGTCATTCCAGTAGTATTTAAAAAATGTCTTGTCTTGGATTGCAAATTGACATTCATTAATCAGAAATTCTAATTTTATTGACTGTTAAGTGACCAGTGTAAAATTTTATATTTCACCCATACGGAAGCAGGTTTCTGAGAATAAAGGGATTCAGTTCTTTTTTTGCACCGCCCATTTCTAGATAGGGTCTTCCCACCTTTACATGTGTTGAAATCAATTTATAAACTGCAACCTGAATTCCCAGAGTCTAAACAGGTAAGCTGTTGACTATTTTAAAACTAATTTGAATGGGGCTATTGCTGCATATATGAATGTGGCTATTGTTGCATATATGAATGGGGCTATTGCTGCATATATGAATGGGGCTATTGTTGCCTATTGATGCCTATATGAATGGGGCTATTGCTGCCTATATGAATGGGGCTATTGTTGCCTATATGAATGGGGCTATTGTTGCCTATATGAATGGGGCTATTGTTGCCTATATGAATGGGGCTATTGTTGCCTATATGAATGGGGCTATTGTTGCCTATATGAATGGGGCTATTGTTGCCTATATGAATGGGGCTATTACTGCCTATATGAATGAGGCTATTGTTGCCTATTGATGCCTATATGAATGGGGCTATTGCTGCATATATGAATGAGGCTATTGTTGCCTATGTGAATGGGGCTATTACTGCCTATATGAATGGGGCTATTGATGCCTATATGAATGGGGATATTGCTGCCTATATGAATGGGGATATTGCTGCCTATATGAATGGGGCTATTGTTGCCTATATGAATGGGGCTATTGTTGCCTATATGAATGGGGCTATTGTTGCCTATTTGAATGGGGCTATTGTTGCCTATATGAATGGGGCTATTGTTGCCTATATGAATGGGGCTATTGTTGCCTATATGAATGGGGCTATTGCTGCCTATATGAATGGGGCTATTGTTGCCTATATGAATGTGGCTATTGTTGCCTATGTGAATGGGGCTATTGCTGCCTATATGAATGGGGCTATTGCTGCATATATGAATGAGGCTATTGTTGCCTATGTGAATGGGGCTATTACTGCCTATATGAATGGGGCTATTGCTGCCTATTTGAATGGGGCTATTGTTGCCTATGTGAATGGGGCTATTACTGCCTATATGAATGGGGCTATTGCTGCCTATTTGAATGGGGCTATTGCTGCCTATATGAATGGGGATATTGCTGCCTATATGAATGGGGCTATTGTTGCCTATATGAATGGGGCTATTGTTGCCTATATGAATGGGGATATTGCTGCCTATTTGAATGGGGCTATTGTTGCCTATATGAATGGGGCTATTGTTGCCTATTTGAATGGGGCTATTGTTGCCTATTTGAATGGGGCTATTGTTGCCTATATGAATGGGGATATTGCTGCCTATTTGAATGGGGCTATTGTTGCCTATATGAATGGGGCTATTGTTGCCTATATGAATGGGGCTATTGTTGCCTATATGAATGGGGCTATTGCTGCATATATGAATGAGGCTATTGTTGCCTGTGAATGGGGCTATTACTGCGTATATGAATGGGGCTATTGCTGCCTATTTGAATGGGGCTATTGTTGCCTATGTGAATGGGGCTATTACTGCCTATATGAATGGGGCTATTGCTGCCTATTTGAATGGGGCTATTGCTGCCTATATGAATGGGGATATTGCTGCCTATATGAATGGGGCTATTGTTGCCTATTTGAATGGGGCTATTGTTGCCTATATGAATGGGGATATTGTTGCCTATTTGAATGGGGCTATTGTTGCCTATATGAATGGGGCTATTGTTGCCTATTTGAATGGGGCTATTGTTGCCTATTTGAATGGGGCTATTGTTGCCTATATGAATGGGGATATTGCTGCCTATTTGAATGGGGCTATTGTTGCCTATATGAATGGGGCTATTGTTGCCTATATGAATGGGGCTATTGATGCCTATATGAATGGGGCTATTGATGCCTATATGAATGGGGATATTGCTGCCTATATGAATGGGGATATTGCTGCCTATTTGAATGGGGCTATTGTTGCCTATATGAATGGGGCTATTGTCGCCTATTGATGCCTATGTGAATGGGGCTATTACTGCCTACCGGTATATGAATGGGGCTATTGCTGCCTAAATGAATGGGGCTATTGTTGCCTATATGAATGGGGCTATTGCTGCCTATATGAATGGGGCTATTGCTGCCTATATGAATGGGGCTATTGCTGCCTATTTGAATGGGGCTATTGCTGCCTATGTGAATGGGGCTATTGCTGCCTATATGAATGGGGCTATTGCTGCCTATTTGAATGGGGCTATTGCTGCCTATGTGAATGGGGCTATTGCTGCCTATTTTAATGGGGCTATTGTTGCCTATGTGAATGGGGCTATTACTGCCTATATGAATGGGGCTATTGTTGCCTATTTGAATGGAGCTATTGCTGCCTATATGAATGGGGCTATTGCTGCCTAGATGAATGGAGCTATTGCTGCCTATGAGAAAGGGGCTATTGCTGCCTATTTGAATGGGGCTATTGTTGCCTATATGAATGGGGCTATTGTTGCCTATTTGAATGGAGCTATTGCTGCCTATGAGAAAGGGGCTATTGCTGCCTATTTGAATGGGGCTATTGCTGCCTATATGAATGGGGCTATTGCTGCCTATATGAATTGGGCTATTGCTGCCTATGAGAATGGGGTATTATATGAATGGGGCTATTGCTGCCTATATGAATGGGGCTATTGTTGCCTATATGAATGGGGCTATTGCTGCCTATATGAATGGGGCTATTGCTGCCTATTTGAATGGGGCTATAGTTGCCTATTGATGCCTATGTGAATGGGGCTATTACTGCCTAATGGTATATGAATGGGGCTATAGCTCCCTAAATGAATGGGGCTATTGCTGCCTATATGAATGGGTCTATTGCTGCCTATGTGAATGGTGCTATTGCTGCCTATATGAATGGGGCTATTGCTGCCTATATCAATGGGGCTATTGCTGCCTATTTGAATGGGGCTATTGCTGCCTATTTTAATGGAGCTATTGCTGCCTATGAGAATGGAGCTATTGCTGCCTATATGAATGGGGCTATTGCTGCCTATTTGAATGGGGCTATTGCTGCCTATTTGGATGGGGCTATTGCTGCCTATATGAATGGGGCTATTGCTGCCTATGTGAATGGGGCTATTGCTGCCTATTTGAATGGGGCTATTGCTGCCTATATGAATGGGGCTATTGTTGCCTATTTGAATGGGGCTATTGCTGTCTATATGAATGGGGCTATTGCTGCCTATTTGAATGGGCTATTGCTGCCTATATGAATGGGGCTATTGTTGCCTATGTGAATGGGGCTATTGTTGCCTATGTGAATGGGGCTATTGCTGCCTATATGAATGGGGCTATTGGTGCATATGTGAATGGGGCTATTGTTGCCTATTTGAATGGGGCTATTGTTGCCTAAATGAATGGGGCTATTGTTGCCTATTTGAATGGGGCTATTGTTGCATAAATGAATGGGGCTATTGCTGCATGTATGAATGGGGCTATTGTTGCCTATGTGAATGGGGCTATTGCTGCATGTATGAATGGGGCTATTGTTGCCTATGTGAATGGGGCTATTGCTGCCTATATGAATGGGGCTATTGGTGCATATGTGAATGGGGCTATTGTTGCCTATTTGAATGGGGCTATTGTTGCCTAAATGAATGGGGCTATTGGTGCATATGTGAATGGGGCTATTGTTGCCTATGTGAATGGGGCTATTGCTGCCTATATGAATGGGGCTATTGGTGCATATGTGAATGGGGCTATTGTTGCCTATTTGAATGGGGCTATTGTTGCCTATATGAATGGGGCTATTGGTGCATATGTGAATGGGGCTATTGTTGCCTATTTGAATGGGGCTATTGTTGCCTAAATGAATGGGGCTATTGTTGCCTATTTGAATGGGGCTATTGCTGCATGTATGAATGGGGCTATTGTTGCCTAAATGAATGGGGCTATTGTTGCCTAAATGAATGGGGCTATTGTTGCCTATATGAATGGGGCTATTGTTGCCTATTTGAATGGGGCTATTGTTGCCTAAATGAATGGGGCTATTGCTGCATGTATGAATGGGGCTATTGTTGCCTATTTGAATGGGGCTATTGCTGCCTATGAGAATGGGTTATTATATGAATGGGGCTATTGCTGCCTATTTGAATGGGGCTAAATCCATCAAAGATATAGAATTCATACAATTCTGACTGACTTTTCAATTCTCGCAATGGAGCTTATGATTATGATGTCATTATGATTGTGACATCAGCTACCTAGTGATGTAATTGATTATGACATTCGATACATGAGTGACTGATCAGATCCCTCCATTGAAAGTGAAGAGTTGACTTTATTTGTATAATTATTCATGTGTTACAGGGAAGCTGGGTTTAGAGCAGAACAAGAGAAGTCAAACTGGCAGAACAAGAGAACATAAGAACGTAGATAGCAGAAAGAATGCGGGAGAACGCCTCAAGAAAGCCAAGAAAAATCACCTTGACCCCAGCAAAAAGGATTTTAAACAGAGATCTACAGAACACAATTTCAAGAAACCGAAGACATTTAAACATAATAAGAAAATGAATAGTAAGAAAACATTCTCAAAGAAAAAGCGATGAGCTAATAGTAGTTGTTGTATCTATAAAACATTGTAGTGACATAACAAGTTGTCATGGACCTCGTTATTTCTTCTCACTTACTGTTATGCCCCACTCCTGATAATGGCCCTTTCTACTTTATCCATCCATCATATGATGTCATAATCAACTGTGTGATGTATAGAATGACATCACAATCAATGACGTCATGAATGGCGTAGATAAGTACGTCACGAATGCATAGTTGAAGACAGACTATGCGTTGTTGTACGAATTGTATGGCTTTACTATTTAATAAATATCATGTTGAATATTTTGACTGGCGCTGTTGCTATTTGTTATTTTTCAAGAATGGCTCATCCAATCTCAATGAAACTACAGAAGTGATCTATACTATAAATGGATGAGATCTGCATAACAATAGATTTAATTTGGGGTAATTTTAACTATTTTTTCACGGTTCTGGACATAAATTTTTTTCATGTATTTTGCCAGTGTACTTTTGGTTATGTTTTTAACCCTTTAATGGTTAAGACGGCCAAATCTGATCTCTGTTATAGTCTTGTGGAATGTCCATTGACATGCCAAGAGAATACAATTTTTGAAAATTTACCACTGGAATGACTGGTTCAATAACCGAGTCATTCCAGTGATATATTTTCAAAAATTATATTCTCTCTGACTGTCAATGGACATTCAATAGGCAGATAGTTAAATTTTCTTGACCAAATTTGACCATTAAAGGGTTAAATCAACATTTTTCAACAATTGCTCATTTTTGTCTCGCCTGCGAAGCAGGATCGAGACATAGGTATCACTTTTCCGGCGGTGGCGGCGGTGTAAACTTTTAAGTTAAAGTTTATATCTCAGCAATGCCTGATCCAATTGGAACCAAACTTGGGTGCATGGTAATATACATCAAAAGGAAGCAACCCGCCGATAAAAAGGCCATGAGGTCAAGGTTACAGGGGTCAAAGGTTACAGTATAATCTTTGTTAATATTTTACGTTAAGTTTTTGCGTTAAACAAAAGTTATTGCCTTATATCTCAGCAATGCCTGATCCAATTGGAAACAAACTTGGGTACATGTGATATACATTGAATGGAAGCAGCCCACCGATAAAGCAATCACGATGTCAAGGTTATGGGGTCAAAGGTCACAGTATAATCTTTGTTGATATTTTATGTTAAGTTTTTGCATTAAACAAAAGTTATTGTCTTATATCTCAACAATGCCTGATCCAATTGGAACCCCACTTGGATAAATGGAGATATACATCAAAAGGAAGCAGCATCATGCGTTCAAGGTTATGGGGGTCAAACGTCACGGTATAATCTTTGTTAATATTTTACGTTAAGTTTTTGCATTAAACAAAAGTTATTGTCTTATATCTCAACAATGCCTGATCCAATTGGAACCAAACTTGGGTACATGGAGATATACATCGAAAGGAAGCAGCACACTGATGCAGGCATCATGAGGTCAAGTTTATGGGGGGTCAAAGGTCACAGTATAATTTTGGTTAATATTTTACGTTAAGTTTTTGCTTTAAACAAAAGTTATTGCCTTATATCTAAGCAATGCCTGATCCAATTGAAAACAAACTTGGATACATGTGATATACATTGAATGGAAGCAGCCCACCGATAAAGCAATCACGATGTCAAGGTTATGGGGTCAAAGGTCACAGTATAATCTTTGTTGATATTTTATGTTAAGTTTTTGCCATAAACAAAAGTTATTGTCTTATATCTCAACAATGCCTGATCCAATTGGAACCAAACTTGGATACATGGGGATATACATCAAAAGGAAGCAGCACGCTGATGCAGGCATCATGCGTTCAAGGTTATGGGGTCAAAGGTCATGGTATAATCTTTGTTAATATTTTACGTTAAGTTTTAGTGTTTAGCAACTTTTCAGCTTATATTTCAGGATTGGTTAAGCCTATTGCAACTAAACTTGGATACCTGGTTACCTATAATGATAGGAAGTGGCATGATGATGGGGTCACAAGGTCAAGGTCACTGTGACCTTGATATAGAACTATGTTATTTCAACATTAAGTTTTTGCGTTTATGTCACTGTGACCTTGATACAGAACTGTTATTTCAACATTAAGATTTTGCGTTTAGCAAAACTTCTCATCTTATATTTCAGGATTGGTTAAGCCTATTGCAACTGAACTTGGATACATGGTTACCTATCATGTTAGGAAGCACCATGATGTTGGGGTACACAAGGTCAAGGTCACTGACCTTGATACAGAACTGCTTTTCAACATTAAGTTTTTGCGTTTAGCAGAACTTTTCACCTTATATTTCAGGATTGGTTAAACCTATTGCAACTAAACTTGGATACCTGGTTACCTATAATCTTAGGAAGCAGCATGATAACATTGAGGACTGAAGGTCAAAGGTCAAGGTAGCTGTGACAAAAGAGACATTTAATTCCGCGGAATTCTTGTTGGTTAAGGTTGTTTATGGCCCGTGTAACTGAACTATGATCATTCCGATTTCATTGAAACTACATTAGTGTTCTATGCAATACAGGGATAATATGATCTGCCCCATTACTGATATGATTTTGGACAATTTTTATGACTTTTTCACGGTTTAGAACTTTGACCGTTTCATTTTCTTTTTGTTAGTGTTTTATGGACCCCTCATTTTCAACAATGGCTTGCCAGATATCATTACGAGTTTCATTTTGGAAAAAAATTTCAGGATCAGATTATCTGCACTTTGGTAAAGTTTTCCATGTTTGATTGATTCCATTTGCTTGTTGCCGTCTTACTGAATATGTGTATTGCGAACCATGGCAAGTTTGCTTTGCAATCCACACTATCCATGCCTTTACAGGCGAGGCATTGTACGCTTCAGCGTTCTTGTTAGTTTCATGCTTTGTGGATAGGTATGTGTGTGAACTCTATGAATGAATCCAAAATACTCATTTTTAGCTCACGTTGCCCGAAGGGCCAAATGAGTTTATGCCATGGCATTCATCCGTCATCTGCCAAATCGCTTCTTAACTGTTTGACCAATTCAACCAAATTTCGCTGGAAGATTCCTAGTGGTAGGCTCCAGAATTTCTATTCAGAATTTTGATTGGCCGATTTTTTGGGTAAAGTTCTAAATTTTATGAAAGATTTGCCATAAATTGTTCAAATGGATCGTTTATTTAGCCACTTAACAGATTTCAACTAAATTTGACTAGAAGGATCATATCATGTTAGGCTCCAGAACCTCTATTCCGAATTTTGGTTGGCAAATTTTTTTAGGTGAAAATTATTGATTTTGTGAAAAATTTACTGGAAAGTGTCAAAAAGCATCTCTGTAACCGCTTGGTGGATTTCAACCAAATTTGGTTGGAAGGATCCTATGACCATAGGCTCCAGATTTTCTATTCAGAATTTTAATTGGTCATTGTTTTGGTTGAAAATCTTAGATTTGATTAAAAATTTACCGGAAATCGTTAAATTGCTGCGTCTTAATATTTTGACTGAGTTCAACGAAATTGGGCTGAAAGGATCTTATTGTGATGGGCTGTAGAACTTCACTTCAGAATTTTGATTCCTCAAATTTTTTCCCTTAAAATCTTAGTTTATGAAAAAAGCAAATTTGGCTGAAAGGATCCTATGGTAATAGTCTCTAGAACTTCCCATCAAAATTTTTATTCAACAATGTTATAGTGTTTACAGTCTGCACCTAAGGTTTGCCTCGATGGTGGCATCAGACCCACCTAAGGTTTGCCTCGATGGTGGCATCAGACCCACCTACGGTTTGCCTCAATGGTGGCATCAGACCCACCTAAGGTTTGCCTCAATGGTGGCATCAGACCCACCTAAGGTTTGCCTCGATGGTGGCATCAGACCCACCTAAGGTTTGCCTCGATGGTGGCATCAGACCCACCTAAGGTTTGCCTCGATGGTGGCATCAGACCCACCTAAGGTTTCCCTCGATGGTGGCAGCAGACCATGTACATTCCACGTTGAGATCATGAGCTCCTGGGCCGATTGTCTTGTTTAAGGATGCCGAACACAGTTTCTTGTTTGAAGATAAGAAGACACAGTCAGAGTTGCCTCTGAATGCAAATCTCAGGCCGCAAGCCTCACTGACGTTAGTTTCCCAACAAAGTTGGTACTTAAGGAGACCGGCATGGAGGTGTCACCATCTCCCCTTCAATAACTTACCTTTTCCGTAGAGCATACTACTCAAACATCACATCTATGCTGATTATCCAGTTTGGATGTAGCCTTTCAATCCACCCATCTATTTATTGTCCTTTCTTGATATGTGTAAATTCTTGAAGATTCAGTTTTTATACCCTGCCAAAGAATTGGTGGGGTATTATGTGATGGAATCGTCTGGGCGGGCGGGCGTGCTGATGGGTGGCAGAGTGGTTTCCGGATGATAACTCCATTACCATTTATCGGATTGCTTTGAAACTTAATAGGATGGTTGGACTAGTTCTGTGGAAGAAGTCTATCGAAAGTGACGATGATCCTAAAAAAAGATGGCGGCCAGCCTTCTCGAAAATTGGTTTCCGGATGATAACTCCGTTACCGTTTATCGGATCGGTTTGAAACTTCTTAGAATTCACTTTTAGCTATGTTCCACCCATCTCTAGCTAAGCTCTGCCCATTCTTTGACTGTGTTGCGATCGATTGAACCATGAACTCCCTGAATCTCAATTTCCAGAAAACCATACAAGCTGTTGAATATTTTGTAACTACTTTGAATGGGTGCTGTTGCTGCCTATGGCAGCAACAGTGCCCAGTCAAATTAGCTTCAAAATATTGAACATGTTAATGCTTATTAAATAGTAAAGCCATGTATACAATTTGTACAACTAACAGACTTAAATGTTCCCGATGGACTACGTCATTTATGTAGTTGATTGTGACGTCTACCTACATGTGACGTAATTGCAGACTGGGTTCCTCTATTCCCTTGGAGGGTCACAAATGACCCATAGGCACTAATTATATTCACTTACCTTGGAGGGTCACACATGACCCGTAGGCACTAATTATATTCACTTATCTTGGAGGGTCACAAATGACCCGTAGGCACTAATTATATTCCCCTTCCTTGGAGGGTCACAAATGACCCGTAGGCACTAATTACATTCACGTACCTTGGAGGGTCACAAATGACCCGTAGGCACTAATTACATTCACTTACCTTGGAGGGTCATAGGCACTAATTATATTCACTTACCTTGGAGGGTCACAAATGACCAGTAGGCACTAATTATATTTCCCTACCTTGGAGGGACACAAATGACCCTGAGGCACTAATTACATTCACCTTGCTTGGAGGGACACAAATGACCCTGAGGCACTAATTACATTCACCTTGCTTGGAGGGACACAAATGACCCGTAGGGACTAATTATATTCACTTACCTTGAAAAGTGAAAAGTAGCTTATCTAAGAAATCCGCAAGATAAAGTAATCAATCAGGTTCTCTTGAGGTGTGGGTCAGTGCTTGCTAGATGAAATTTGTTGAGTATTATTCCAATCGACAAAGCAGTTTTGGAGATCATTTTTATGGTTTCTAAAAAATCCAAGATGCCTGCTGACCGTATCTTCTTATTTACGGAGCATAGAACTTGGAAAAAGAACCCAGGGTGAGATGACCGTCTCCTCTTGGCCAGCAAATGGACATTCAATAATAAGGAAATAATGTAATTTTCCTGACCAATCTTTGACCATTTAACCCTCATAATAGCCCAAAACCGCTTCACCAGTGATCTTCAGAAATGTCCTTTTGCAGACCAAGAGAAGCATTAAGGGTTAACTATTTAACTTATCCATTAATATATAAGAAATTGACCTACACAACACGAACCGCGGCGCTCACAGGAACATGTTCACGAATATACATTAGCTTATCTCCTCAGCATATATGTTAATCCATGAATATATGAGACGCTTATCTTCTCAGCATATAGGTTAATCCATGAATATATGAGAAGCTTATCTCCTCAGCATATATGTTAATCCATGAATAGATGAGACGCTTATCTCCTCAGCATATAGGTTAATCCATGAATATATGAGAAGCTTATCTCCTCAGCATACAGGTTAATCCATGAATAGATGAGAAGCTTATCTCTGCATATAGGTTAATCCATGAATATATGAGACGCTTACCTCCTCAGCATATAGGTTATTCCATGAATATATGAGAAGCTTATCTCCTCAGCATATAGGTTAATCCATGAATATATGAGAAGCTTATCTCCTCAGCATATAGGTTAATCCATGAATATATGAGACGCTTACCTCCTCAGCATATAGGTTAATCCATGAATATATGAGACGCTTATCTCCTCAGCATATAGGTTAATCCATGAATATATGAGAAGCTTATCTCCTCAGCATACAGGTTAATCCATGAATATATGAGCTTACCTCAGCATATAGTTTAATCCATGAATATATGAGACGCTTACCTCCTCAGCATATAGGTTAATCCATGAATATATAAGCTTATCTCCTCAGCATATACGTTAATCCATGAATATATGAGAAGCTTACCTCCTCAGCATATAGGTTAATCCATGAATATATGAGAAGTTGACCTCAGCATATAGGTTAATCCATGAATATATGAGAAGCTTACCTCAGCATATAGGTTAATCCATGAATAGATGAGAAGCTTACCTCCTCAGCATATAGGTTAATCCATGAATAGATGAGAAGCTTACCTCCTCAGCATATAGGTTAATCCATGAATATATGAGAAGCTTACCTCCTCAGCATACAGGTTAATCCATGAATATATGAGACGCTTACCTCAGCATATAGGTTAATCCATGAATATATGAGAAGCTTACCTCCTCAGCATATAGGTTAATCCATGAATAGATGAGAAGCTTACCTCCTCAGCATATAGGTTAATCCATGAATAGATGACAAGCTTATCTCCTCAGCATATACGTTAATCCATGAATATATGAGAAGCTTATCTCCTCAGCATACAGGTTAATCCATGAATGATGAGAAGCTTATCTCCTCAGCATATATGTTAATCCATGAATATATCAGAAGTTGACCTCAGAATATAGGTTAATCCATGCATATATGAGAAGTTGACCTCAGAATATAGGTTAATCCATGCATATATGAGAAGTTGACCTCAGCATATACATTAATCCATGAATAGATGAGAAGCTTACCTCAGCATATAGGTTAATCCATGAATATATGAGGAGCTTACCTCCTCAGCATATAGGTTAGTCCATGAATATATGAGAAGCTTACCTCCTCAGCATATAGGTTAGTCCATGAATATATGAGTTGACCTCAGAATATTGGTTAATTGTGTAAATGAAGGAATAATAAGCGTGTGTTGTATGTATATCTATGTGTTTATTATTGTTATTACTAGCAGAATAAATAATAATTGTATAACAATGTTATATTATGAGATGATGGGTAATGCGAATGATATGACGGAGCAAGCGGAGAAAGAACACCTGCCTTGTATATATAGACGATATGATGATATGCAATCTGTACATGGAAAACAGACACCCTTCTTACTCAAGTCACAATCAATGAGTAAAAACACTATAATTATAGTATAAATTTATATGAAAATTTTGACTAATTAAATATAAAACTCTTCGAGCGTACAATGAATGCTATTTATCGCAGCATATATTATTCTGTTCCCAAGGATACAATGGAGGGATCTGATCTGTCACTGACATCATCATAAGCAAACCATCTTAATGACGCATAGTCCCCTCATGGAAATCTAAGTTTCTCATCTGTTGAATATTTTGAAACTAATTTGATGGGGACCTGTTGCTGCCATAAGCCGCAACAGCCCAGGTCAAATTAGTTTTAAGATATTCAATAGCTTACCTGTATAAATACCGGAAGCTTGAAATTGGGATTCTGGGAATTCATGCCAAAAATGGGTGGAGACTAGCTAGAAATGGGTGGGGCATAGCTAGAAATGGGCGGGCATAGCTAGGAATGGATCCCTCCATTAAACCTGCTCAAAAGACCACCTGTCTAAGAACCACAGTGATTTGTTTGCAAAAGGCACATGCTATAGAAAGCCACCGGTATGGACAAAATCAAAATATTTTCTTACTGAATGGCCATTTGGTACAATTTCTGAAGACAACTGCAGAGACTGTTTTATTCCCACTTGACCATTAAAGATTTAAACTACCTGTGTATAGTGATTCGATGTCGGTGCATCAGAAGGTGGTTACTTTAGACAGGTTTGACTAACATTGCTGTTTATTTTCATAACTCTCCTGCTGCCTACAGAAATACTGTTTTTAAAATAAACACCAATTCGCTTCAAGGCTCCCAGACACATGCCTACTGTACGAGGAATCATAACCAGCAGGTTTTCATAAGGTAAGTACAATTAAGTATGCTATTAGCAATTTCACCAATAAATCCCGGAATAAGTATACTCTTTACGATATAAAACTTATTCTGTTGAAATTAATTTGCCTGGAAGCTGTAGGCAGCAAGGGCTTCCAGTCAAATTAATTTCAAAATATGCATCAGTTTCCCTGTATGGTTGCCTTGAAAATGAGATATGATATATAATTCAGCGGTGAAAGGGTTAAGTGTGCTGTTGAGGAGTGATATAACGTACTATTTATTATACAAACAAAATCTGTGGTAACAATATTGAGTTAGACTCAATGCAGCACTGTACATTACCTTATCATAAAACTATTCTAGTATATAACTATTGGCACTGGTTAAGCTTTGCATATTTATTGCAATCACAATGCCACTCGGTTATATAATATTTATATAAACAACATACAATGAAATTCAAGGCAGGACAAATATATGCCAATATACGGGCACCTCTGTCGTGGAATCTTTAAGAATATAAACTTAGCACATGAACTACTGGAGTGAAATACCAGAGGCTCAATTTCAAGACGATTTTATAGGAAAGCTGTTGAATATTTTGAAACTAATTTGACTGGAACCTGTTGCTGCAACAGAATATTTCTTACATCATAATAACTTATTGTATTTTATCTGACGTGTTAAGGGTTGTCACTATTAGGCCAGTAAGAAATTAGTTTCAAAATCTGCAAGTCTTACCTACATTGATGTTGTTTACTTGAGATACTGGGATTTTACAGAGGAAACGGTTGAATAGTGATCATCCGCCATTATTAGCTTACCTGGCTATTCAGTCTATTATTGGTACCTTCCCTGGTTTTTACACTGGTACCCACTTATACTTCTGGATGGCGAGATGAGGCGTGAAGGAGATCCGAGGGTCTCTGGTTTCACAGATCCGTGAGCTATCACCGCCTCTAATTAGCCAAGAAAATCTATTTTATGTGCTTAGGCAACATCCATTTGCAGGCAACGATGTTATTCTGGAAAATTTATTACTAGAATAACAAACAGAATTGTATAAAATCTGAAAACAAATCGCGAGTCATTTCAGTATTAAATTTTCAAAATTGTCTTCTAACATGCAAGTTGACATTTATTAAGCCCTTTTTGGGCAGCTGGATAATTAAAGGATTTTTAAACACTAATTTGAAAAGTGGAATTGTAACAATACAATAACAAGCATCCATTTTCATCTTAAACCAATCTACAAAAAAACTATTAGCTTCCACTTTAGGAGGCTGCACCATAAATATTGATAACATTGGACATTTTTATACAAATTTGTGCACAATCCACTGACATCAAGACAACATCATCATCGGAGTGGGCTCAGCTAGGGTGTGTGAGCTCAGCTAGGGGTGTGTGTGAAACAGTGATTGATGTAAGACATCACCATCTGAGTGGGCTCAGCTAGGGTGTGAGCTCAGCTAGGGGTGTGTGTGAAACAGTGATTGATGTAAGACATCACCATCTGAGTGGGCTCAGCTAGGGGTGTGTGTGAAACAGTGATTGATGTAAGACATCACCATCTGAGTGGGCTCAGCTAGGGTGTGAGCTCAGCTAGGGGTGTGTGTGAAACAGTGATTGATGTAAGACATCACCATCTGAGTGGGCTCAGCTAGGGGTGTGTGTGAAACAGTGATTGATGTAAGACATCACCATCTGAGTGGGCTCAGCTAGGGCGTGTGAGCTCAGCTAGGGGTGTGTGTTAAACAGTGATTGATGTAAGACATCACCATCTGAGTGGGCTCAGCTAGGGCGTGAGCTCAGCTAGGGGTGTGTGTGAAACATTTGAGCAGCAGCAGTAGCTAGGGTGTGTGAGCGCAGCAGCAGTAGCTGGGGTGTGTGAGCTCAGCTAGGGGTGTGTGTGAAGCATTTGAGCAGCAGCAGTAGCTGGGGTGTGTGGGCTCATAAGGTGTATTACTTCTAAATACAAGTTTTGCATTCATACTAAGGCATATTTACTGTACACTTTCCTCCGAAACATCAGGATCATAAAGGAACGAGGCAACGAGCAGTTGTTGTGGCAGATCATGTGAGATTCTCACTGATGAGCATCCCCTAGCAGCGCAAATACAAAATCTGTTGCCTTCACATTATAAATATACATCGGAGCAACTACTTCAAATCAGACCCTTTAACGGTCAAATTTGGTCAAGAAAATTCAAATATCTGCCTGAATGTCCATTTACAGGCCAAGAAAAGTTTTTGAAAATTTATCACTGGAATGACTGGCTTGGTTAACGAGCCAGTCATTCCAGTGGTCAATTAAAAAAAATTGTATTCTTTTGGTCTGTAAATGAACATTCCACATGACCGCTAGAGGCCGGTATGACCATTAAAGGGTTAATCCACTGATCTTTTCCAATTAGCTAAACCGACGAGCACATCGAATTAGCTAAACCGACGAGCACATCGAATTAGCTAAACCGACGAGCACATCAAATTAGCTAAACCGACGGGCACATCGAATTAGCTAAACTGACAGGCACATCGAATTAGCTAAACCGACGGGCACATCGAATTAGCTAAACTGACGGGCACATCGAATTAGCTAAACTGACGGGCACATCAAATTAGCTAAACTGACAGGCACATCGAATTACCTAAACCGACATGCACATCGAATTAGCTACACCCACCGAATTACCTAAACCGACGGGCACATCGAATTACCTAAACCGACGGGCACATCGAATTAGCTAAACCGAAGGGCACATCGAATTAGCTAAACTGACAGGTACATTAAATTAGCTAAACCAAAGGGCACATCGAATTAGCTAAATCGACGGGCACATCGAATGAGCTAAACCGACGGGCACATCGAATGAGCTAAACAGACGGGCACATCGTATTGGCTAAACCGATGGGCACATTAAATTAACGTGTTCAGACGTACGAAAGTAATGGATGAATCCAGTTTTAGCTATGCCTCGCCCATCTCTAGCTAAGCTGTGCCCACGCTTTGTCCGTGTTGGGATTGATCGATACCTGTACTGACCAAAACTCAATTAACAGAAGACTATATGGGTAAGCTGTTGAATATTTTGAAACTAATTTGCCTGGGTGATGTTTCTGCTTATGGTAGCAACAGCATCCTGTCAAATTAGTTTCAAAATATTCAACAGAATGCTTATTAAATAGTAGACATACAATTCGTACAACTTGATGGACTATTAAGCGTTTATGACAGACTTATTTACAGTCATCCATGACAAAATTGATTATGACATCAGCTTACATGTCACATTGTTGATTATGACATCATATGATTGATTGATAAACTGGATTCATCCATTAATGCATCTGCGTTATGCTGGAGTGACTCGCTAATGTGAACACGGCCTGTGTCGGTGAGGACCAGTACTATTTCTGCATCTGTATCTGTGACCTGGGCGTAATGTGTATCCTAGAGCATTACATACTAATAGTTACAAATCAAACAAAGTTATATTCTGCTGGAAATGATAGAGAATAGGAATCTCATATAATTCTGTGTTGCTGCATGCTATTACTGCCGTAACCCTGAATTGGTCACGCTGGCCAAAACTGACAGCTCAAGTTGTCTTGCGGAATGGATATTTGTAGGACAAAAGAAGACAATTTTAGAAAATTTACCACTGGAATGCATGGCTTGGTAACCGAGCCAGTCATTCCAGTGGTAAATTTTCTAAAATAGTCTTCTCTTGCCCTACAAATGGACTTTCAAAATGGAAATATTTAGATTTTCTCGATCAAATTTGACCGTTAAATAGTTCAGTCATTATCGTTTAACACTAGCAATGCGAGTGTCACAATTTCATGAGAACTACACATGAAAGCTGATGAATATTTTGAAACTAATTTGCCTGGAATCTATTGCGGCTCCCAGTAAGATTAGTTTCTCAATAGTCCATAGTATATTCCATACAAATGGTACTTTCAAAATCTATAAAATTGAGATTGTGGACTTTCAGGGATGAAAGAATTAACCCTATCATAGCTAAATTTGGTCAAGAAAATCAAACTATCTGCGTCTTAAATGTCCATTGCAGGCCAAGAGAAGCATATTCTTTTGACAATTTACCACTGAAATGATTGGTTCAGTTATCGAGCTAGTCATTCCAGTGTTAAATTTTCAAAAATAGTCTTCTCTTAGCCTGCAATTGCTCAAGACCACTGCAGTCGGGTTTTTAGCCCATTGTCACATTGAAGAGATTCCAGTTTATCTTTGTAACTATGCACCTAATGTAGGTCGCAGCAACGTGACAAGTGGACCAATCACTCAGCCAGAATTATTGCATCAAAACCATAGCAGGCAGATGGATAGATAGACATGCAAAGGGATAGATAGACAGGCAGATGATGATAGACAAAATGAAGCCTACTGGTATATGATGATGATATGATGATGATGAGTGGCTGTTTTCTGCATCTGATATCAGTTGTCTTCAACATTCTCCACTGTACCCTGTCCCTTGCGACCATACTAAGCTTGTTTGCAAATGGACATTTTTCTCAAGATCACTGTGGAAGCCACTTTTGGACGGGTCCAGTGTTAAAAAGTTAACAACCTTTCTTAAAGAAAATCTGCGACAAATTAGACAAGTGGTTTCTGAGAAACAGCTGCAGAGACAGACAGACAGACTCAAATGCAAAATGAGGCGTATAATAGCATCTGTGCTGTAACGTATAATAAGCATCTGTGCTGTAATGTATAAGCATCTGTGCTGTAAGCTGGTGCTGTGCTAGTCTCTGAAAGGCTTGCACGATATTGTCCTAGGAGGTATCGCGATATATCGTGGTGAGAAAATCGCAATATTTTGATATATCGTATAGCATATTTTATGGTATGCAAATTCAGGGGGTGAATTGGTATTGGGTTGAGTTGGACTGCACGGTTTGGCTTATGTAGACATATCGGCTCCGCTGAGTTTTCATATCAGTTTTAAACGAATATGACTTATAAATCGTAAATTTCAACAAAAACATTAAATGCAGTCGCCAAGATGCTTAAAGAACGATCATTAATAACATGAAAATAGGACACAATTTCCCGTTATAAATTTGTGATGCCTTACACCTTGGCTTAGTGTATACCCTGTCATTGCGGGAGTGAAACTATTACATTGGACAACCTAAATATTGCGTACTCTGTTATAATCATTGTTTATTACATCAAAATCAATCCAAAAAATTTGACATTTAATGTCGTCCTTGTGAAAATGCACAAATCACATGATATTAGGAATGCACTTTAGATCCATAGATATCTAATGTTTAGATCTGATCCACATTTACCGAGTACTAGTTTACTAATAATTTTTTGCATTCAGAAACATCTCGGATAGTTCACCTTGCAGGCTAAAGCGTGTATACCATCTCATTTAACTATCACATTTGTGAACGCACCACCTCTCGCCTCCAAAATCAGGAGAGCGAGCAATATCACGTGATTTATATATTTTACTAATAAGTTTGCCTTCAGAAACATCTCGGATAGTTCACCTTGCAGGCTAAAGCGTGTATACCGTCTCATTTAGCTATCACATTTGTGAACGCACTACCACTCGCCTCCAAAAACACGAGAGCATGCAGTATCAGGTGATTTACATATTTTCGCGACGCGGATTAATTTTGATTTTATAAACCATGCTTATTAAGAAATATACAATATTTATACCGTCCCATGCAATAATTTCACTCCCGCGGCGGCAAGAAGTTGCACTGGTAAATTACTAGTTTTACTACCAAAGGTAAATTGCGTTCAATTTTTGTATTAGTGTCCATCTTTTAAAACAATTTTAAAGAATGAACTTCAACTTTTAATTGACCTATTCCTAATCTAAGCTCACCCCTCTCGCAAAGATGTTGGTTTGGAAACAAATTGACCAGCTTGCCGTAATAGAAGGCTACACTACAAACACATGACAAATAAGCAGAACACGGCATGACAGTAAAATTTTCGCGATATTTCGATTTTTTCAAAATCATATCGTAAAAAATCGTGGATGGAAAAAAATTGCGATTTTCAATAATATCGGATAATCGTGCAAGTCTAGCCTATGACAGCACTAGGATTCAGCACCATTGTTTGCAGAATGTACATCAGCTGTCCATCGACCGACTAACATTTTGGCATCGATGTGATAAGGGTTAATGATGTGATAGAGATATTTGACATACACTACAGCTCAGAAGTAACGTAAAATGTTTCCAAAACAGACACATGCTGGTTAGAACAATGGACCATTCCAAGTCTATCCATCGAACATATGACATCATAATCAACTATGTGACGTGTAGGCTGACGTCATAATTATGATGTCATGAATGACTTGAATGTCTTTAACGCTTAATAGTCCGACATGCTGTACGAACTACATGACGTTACTATTTAATAACCATTCTGTTGAATATTTTGAAACTAATTTGAATGGGCGCAACAGTTTCAAAATATTTAACAGCCTACCCGTTACAGTTTTCTGGAAATTGAAGTTCAAGGATCGAGTGATCCCAACACACACGTGGTGTGGGTGGAGCTTAGTTAGAGATGGGCGGGGAATAGCTAAACCTGGAAACGTCCATTTTGACTACAATCTAAGACATGTTCAGTTCAATATTTTGGACTTAATTTGATTAAGACCAAAATCTTCAACAGTACATTGTATGTTGTCTTGGAAACAATGTTGAGTTATATTTGAGCTATATTGTACAGTACACAATATTGTTTCCGTACAGCAATGTTATCATTTAAAAATAATTTAACCATTTTTAACATAAAACACTTAGCTTTATGAACTTGTACATATCATATGATGTAACTAGAGTTTATTATATTCAAACACAAATCATTAACAATTTCTCTAATAAATCGATTATTTAAAAATTGAAAAAAAGCATGACCAAATTTGACCATTAAATTCCATGCAGAATTTAATTGCTTGACGGAGGGATATGATCTGTTACTCAATTATCTGATGTCATAATCAACGGAGGGATATGATCTGTTACTCAATTATCTGATGTCATAATCAAAATATGTCACTTGTTAGCTGATGTCACAATCAGATGACGTAAGTCCTCCACAGAAGGGACAGTGGTCCGACAATAACCATCTAAATTGTATGTCTGGCGAAGTTACAATTTAGTACACATTCTAACATTCTGTTGAATATTTTGAAGCTAATTTGATTGGGAGCCGTTGCTGCCATAGACCCCCCCCATCACCCACTGGTCAAGCCGGATCCAGCCATACTCTGCGTTGTTCTTGAGGAATGTCCATATGTAGGCCACGAGATGACTATTTTGAAAATGTATCACTGGAAAGTAGGGCTCGGTAAGCGAGCCAGTCATTTTAGTGGCAAATTTTCAAAACTAGTCTTCCTTGGCCTGCAAATGGACATCCTGAACATTTGGGAAAAAGTTTACTGAAACCTGTATAACAGCAATAGATCCCAGTCAAATTATTTTAGAAAATATTCAACAGAGTATTCCATACATCATAAACAAAGTCATTTCTACTCTCTAAGGGCTATGGCTAAACACTTGGTAAATAAATAACTGTTCAATGTTACAGGTTATCAACAAATGATGATGGCGTAAACAAACAATTATGATGTAATTAAAGCAAAATACTGCACTTCCAGCACCATTACATGTCTATGACATCATACTGAAGAAGCATATAAAACAACTTGGGCCTGTGACGCTCACTTGGACCATTAGCAATTGAACCATTTGTATCTAAATAGATGAATAATTTATGAGCGCCAAAAAATTGACCTATCTAGGTATAGGTCAGGTTTATAGTCTGCTTCCACTTCCATGCTCAGCCGACTTTCCAACTTTGACCTATCAAATGAAGCCTAGTCCCATAGGATCGTTCCACCCAAGTTTCACTGTAATTGAGCACTTGGTTAAGTATGAGTAGCATTTTAAATAGTTCAAGAAAATGTTTAGAAAATCCAAGATGGTCGCAAAAAATATCAACCAATTCAAATTTTAAACAGCGGTTCCAGAGTATACACTGTAGAGACCCTCCACCCATATTTGCCTCAAATCCATCAAGATGTTAAGGAGGGGGATACGTTTTGACAATTTCTGAGAAATCTTTCATAAAATATGATTTTCAACCCCAAAATTGACAAAGCAAAATTCTCAATAGAAGTTCTGGAGCCTACCACAACAACAGAGTTGTTCTAGCCAAATTTGGTTGAAACCCACCTAGCGGTTAAGCGGAGGCATTTCAATAACTTCCATCCAAAAAATTAAGCAAACAAAATTATGAATAAAAGTTCAGGAGCCTCCAAGGATAGTCATTCTCGTCAAATTTAGTTGAAATCTGTCAGGCAGCTAATGGGGAGAAGCGTCTTAATAATTTCCAGTATAATTTCCAAAAAATCTTTGCTTTCACACGTAGCTCCAAACACCACAGGAATCAGAGCGTCACACGCCACAGAAATTTTGTGCTTTGGCGTGCTTGGGCTTCAGATCACAAAGAGCCGTCTATTTAATAAGGACTCATTATATGTATAAAAATATTACATCTGTGCAATAACATTTGATTTAACTTAATGAAGCTAAATATTTAATGAGAATAATTAAACCAATGCTTTATGATTTCATAACAAAAATTGCCATAACACTTATTTATTATTCGTACTCGCATGATATGAACCTGACAGGAAATGTTCAGTATTGCTCTCTTATCATGATACATGATATTTACCATGAATATATACAGGTATATATAATTTATAAAATATTATTAATTTCATCTATATCTAGCAGTATGATAGACATTTGAAAGGTAATCGACAGCTTAGGGTTGGTTAACTGTCTGACTCATGAGTGTTTGCAGACAACATACGGTTGTATCTCTGGACCTGCTAAATATTTTGAACACAATTTGACTGAAAGTTGTTGGTGGCTAAGCCACCAACAACTTTCAGTCAAATTGTTTTCAAAATATTCAGCAAGTCAGGAGTTTTTGCTCATTGAAATTATTGCCAGACGAGACAGTTATGTTTAATCAATGAAAATAACACTGTACAATTAAGAATTCCATAGTTTTGTTAAAATGGTTTTGCCATGTCTGTCAGCATAATGCACCAGTTTTATAAAATATTGTATTCTTCCTATTCAAGTATGAATAACTGAATGATTCTAAATACACAATACATAAAATGCATGTACATATATGCATGTATGAAAGGAAGTCTGCATGAATGCGTGTACACGTGTGCGCGCGTGCGTGTACATGCGCGCGCATGAATGAGATGTTCATACAGATGCCTGTAGAGTAGCACTGTGCTAGGAAAGCTCGAGTTCACCACTGGCAGATGCCTGAGAATCTGAAATGATAAAAAGAACTGTAAGAAAAGCGAATCAGAGATAGATAGCAATATCGTGGTTAGGTGGAATTTATATTGCTTACAGTACAGCCTCAGGCAGCAATGTCTTCTAATCGAATTATGTTCAATATAGTCAACAGAACATTTCTTACATCGTGTTCAAAATTGTACTAATTAACCTGTTTGTGTTATTATGGCAAATTAACATTGCATAGGGTGTAATGTGGAATTAAATGTTTCATACGTCCTAACAGATGGATCTCATCTGTCACTCAAATAACTGACATCATAACCACATATGTCACATGTTAGCTGACATTACAATCGAAAAATCTGTCACGAAAATCTACAAATTGTATGTCTGAGATGAATTTACAATTGAATACATATAACGATTGAAAAGACAGAGAATAAAGGTGTGCTTATCAAAAGATAAGAATCTTACTTTCCCGTTCTTTCCTTCGATGCCTCTTACGTCGCCGGTCTATGGTAGCGACTTCACTCTTCAGACCCATGTAGATTTTTCTAATTTCTTTGATTTTTTCTAACAAGAATGTTATGCGCTTCTCACCCTCCAGGTCCTGGCCCTCCTCTGTAGAAGAAAGTATAATAAACATCATAAATGAATAGACAAACGTGCTAAATGCCTCGATTAGGATACACACAAAACATCATAAACAAGAGGCCCAAGGGCCTGTGGCGCTCACCTGGACCATTAGTATTTGAACCAATAGCATTTAAATAGATGATGGATAATTTGAGGAAAATCCAAGATCGCCACCCACTCTAGCCAAATTTGTTTGAAATATGTCACGCAACTAAGGAGAAGCAGTGTTTTGATAATTTCTGGTAAGTTTTTCATAAAATCTAAGATTTTCATGCAAAAAACTCATGAATCAAAATTCTGAATAGAAGGACTAGAGCCTATCACAATAGAATCCTTTCAGTCCAATTTGGTTGAAATCTATTAAAATGGTAAGTAGAAGTAGAGATTTGACAATTTGCGGTAAATTTTTAATAAAATCTAGGAGTTTCACCCAAAATATTTACGCAACAAAATTCTGAATAGAAGTTCTAGCACCTATGACCATAGGATTCTTTCAGCCCAATTTGGTTGAAATCTGTCAAAATTCTAAGGAGAAGAAGCAATTTGACAATTTTCAATAAATTTTTAATAAAATCTAAGTTTTTCACCCAAAATATTTACGAATCAAAATTCTGAATGGAAGTTCTATAACCTATGACAATAGGATCCTTTCAATCAAATTTGATTGAACTTGGTCAAAAGGGTAAGGAGTAGAAGCAATTTAACAATTTCCGGTAAATTTTTAATAAAATCTAAGATTTTGACGCAAATAATTTATCAATCAAAATTCCAAATGGATGTTCTAATTCCGGGCACAATAGCATCCTTTGACCAAAATTTAGTTAAGATTCGGCTATTGGTTAAGGAGTAGCATTTTAAAGCGAAAGCTGACGGACGACGGATGGTCGCCATGGCATAAGCTCACCTGGCCTTCAGGCCAGGTGAGCTAATGAATAGATAAACATGCTAAATGCCGCAAATAGGATGCACACAAAAACACATCATAAATGAATAGATAAACATGTTAAATGCCTAGATCAGGATACAGAAAACATCTTTGACAGAAACATCTATTTGCTTTAATACTAAATATGGTCATTGGAATGATTCCATACAAAAGTAAACAATTTTCAGGAAATCAAAAGTTTTTGGTTATGAGTAAGTAGCTATATTTGAGCACTTGAAAAACAGTTAAACACCAACATAAGATGTGCTAGTATATACAGGTCAACATAAGAAGTCATCACTAGTGAATACAAGCCAACATAAGATGTCATCGACAGTGTGCTAGTGAATACAAGCCAACATAAGATGTCATCACTAGTGAATACAAGTCAACATAAGATGTCATCATTAGTGAATAGTGAATACAAGCCAACATAAGATGTCATTTCCAGAGTGTTAGTGAATACAAGCCAACATAAGATGTCATCGCCAGTGTGTTAGTGAATACAAGCCAACATAAGATGTCATCACTAGTGAATATAAGGCAACATAAGATGTCATCGCCAGTGTGTTAGTGAATACAAGCCAACATAAGATGTCATCACTAGTGAATACAAGGCAACATAAGATGTCATCACTAGTGAATACAAGCCAACATAAGATGGCATCGCCAGTGTGCTAGTGAATACAAGGCAACATAAGATGTCATCACTAGTGAATACAAGCCAACATAAGATGTCATCGGCAGTGTGTTAGTGAATACAAGCCAAAATAAAATGTCATCGACAGTGTGCTAGTGAATACATAAGATGTCATCACTAGTGAATACAAGCCAACATAAGATGTCATTACTAGTGAATACAAGCCAATATAAGATATCATCACTAGTGAATACAAGCCAACATAAGATGTCATCGCTAGTATGCTAGTGAATACAAGCCAACATAAACTGTCATCGTCAGTGTGCTAGTGAATACAAGCCAACATAAGATGTCATCACTAGTGAATACAAGCCAACATAAGATGTCATCGCCAGTGTGCTAGCGAATACAAGGCAACATAAGATGTCATCGTCAATGTGCTAGTAGTGAATACAAGTCAACATAAGATGTCATCATTAGTGAATAGTGAATACAAGCCAACATAAGATGTCATTGCCAGAGTGTTAGTGAATACAAGCCAACATAAGATGTCATCACCAGTGTGTTAGTGAATACAAGCCAACATAAGATGTCATCTCTAGTGAATATAAGCCAACATAAGATGTCATCGCCAGTGTGTTAGTGAATACAAGCCAACATAAGATGTCATCACTAGTGAATACAAGGCAACATAAGATGTCATCACTAGTGAATACAAGCCAACATAAGATGGCATCGCCAGTGTGCTAGTGAATACAAGGCAACATAAGATGTCATCACTAGTGAATACAAGCCAACATAAGATGTCATCGGCTGTGTGTTAGTGAATACAAGCCAAAATAAAATGTCATCGACAGTGTGCTAGTGAATACATAAGATGTCATCACTAGTGAATACAAGCCAACATAAGATGTCATCACTAGTGAATACAAGCCAATATAAGATATCATCACTAGTGAATACAAGCCAACATAAGATGTCATCGCTAGTGTGCTAGTGAATACAAGCAATAAAATGTCATCGTCAGTGTGCTAGTGAATACAAGCCAACATAAGATGTCATCACTAGTGAATACAAGCCAACTTAAGATGTCATCGCCAGTGTGCTAGCGAATATAAGATGTCATCGTCAATGTGCTAGTAGTGAATACAAGCCAACATAAGATGTCATCGACAGTGTGCTAGTAGTCAATACAAGCCAACATAAGATGTCATCACTAGTGAATACAAGCCAACATAAGATGTCATCACTAGTGAATACAAGTCAACATAAGATGTCATCACCAGAGTGTTAGTGAATACAAGCCAACATAAGAAATCATCACTAGTGAATACAAGCCAACAGAAGATGTCATCGACAGTGTGCTAGTAGTGAATACAAGCCAACATAAGATGTCATCGACAGTGTGCTAGTAGTGAATACAAGTTCTTTCAACCTAATTGCTTTCTGTGATCATTCCGTTCACATTTTCTCATTGGCTGGCACAAAAAGATTTATCCCATCACTATATGAAGAATAATTTTTACAAAGAATGAACATTGTTTATTTAATGATGACATGGGTGACGTTCTTTATCTTTGATCTTGATGAACTGATTTTAGGCAATGCTGAAATGAATGGTTATATTTACACGGAAAAATACTTAATCTTAATGAAAAACATTTATAGCAGAAACCAAGTGTATTGTAAAAAATACAAGGATGGTAAAAATGTAACATGATTTTGCTACTGTCGAAAGCGGGAGTATCGTTTCCACCACACTGTGTCTAACATGGACTCTTTCAAAATGCGAGTGGGTGTAGCAGGATAATAACACCAAAACTGGTGATACGATCAATCTACTTTGAAGAGAATTCCGACGTATATTGTTTGATTAGTCTATGAAATCAATCATATATTGTTGACCATTCCCGAAAGCATTTGCATGAAAATGCAGACTCATGTTCTCGCGAGATTGACACTAAGGGGATCGAGATAGCTTAGCTAACCATAACCAGGAATGCCCAACTTCTTGTATGAGACACTTTCTATTAAGGCGCAATAATTTCTCAAATGGGTACCCATTATGGGGATGAGGATCTACAGTGCAGTACGCAACAACAAGTTCCCAAATGGACCTGTATCACTCACCTGGACCTTTGCCATTTCAACTAATATGTATTGAATTCTTATTGCAACCTCTAACTGGAAATAAGGGTGGTGTAAGCTGTTGCTATCTAGGACAGCAACAGCCTTCAGCAAGTGTTTGCAAACTGTATACCATCCTTCCTTTCTAATACTAACTTTCTAACAATTAATCTTTTGACATCAGTGTGACAAGGGTTGAATAGTGTTGCAGAAAAATGTTGCTGCAATTGACAGTAACAGATATCATCAGCAATACCATTTTCAAAATTACCACAGTAAGAATACTACATGCATCGCTATCTAATAAATCTTGCTAATACCGCATTACTGAGCTAAGTGTACTGTTAGATAAATTGGCTTTAATAATAAATTAATTAAATACATCTTTTAGAAGCAGTACCTGATCTGTCAGTTTGTATTTTGGTACTTATCTGGCATGGGCCATATATGTCAGCACCACCTCACAAGGTATTAATATCATTTCAACCCTAGGAGTGAGTTGTGGCTTTAAATTACATGATTAACCATTTTCCTCTGCTGGCTAAATACCTAAGATATGTATTGTGTGCTCTGACATCTATAATGTTGAGTATTTTGGAATTTATTTGACTGAAACTTGTTTTCTAAGGCAGCAATGACTTTCAGTCAAATTATTTAAAAAATAAACTTCAACTCACTCGAACTGGCAACTGCTGCTAACTGAGATGCAGCCAAATGATTAACCCTTTAATGGTCAAATTTGTTTAAGAAAATTTAATTATTTTCTTATTGAATGTCCATTTACAGGTCAAGAGAATAGAATTGTTGAAAATTTATCACAGGAATGACTGGCTCGGTTATTGAGCCAGTCATTCCAGTGGTAAAATTTTCCAAAAATTGTATTCTCTTGGCCTGTAAATGGACATTCCACAGACCATAGCAAAGGCCGGTATGACCATTAAAGGGTTAAGAGGATTGCGGAATGCAGTCCACCTGCTATAAAGATCACCTGTATTAGATGACTATATTACTACATGCTGCCAAAAAACATTTGCTCTGATAGTTTCAGGAATGGCAAGGTTGAAATTGGCATACCCAACAACTATACACCTGTGCAAAAGTTAAGCACCACCCTATTTTTACGCACATGCGAGGGTATATTCATGTGCTATGAAGAAAGCAATAGCATAAACATTTACGTACCCATCCATCTTAGTGCAAGAGGTAATAATGCAACTAGAGGAATGCTGATTATGATGGTGGGGAAACACTGTATGTTTTTGTTTGAACTTGAAAACGAGGCCTGAATATGGTTACGTTGACACAACTGACAACTATTGCCCTACAGTTGACACACGTGGCTAGATTGTCATTAATGGTGTCTGAAAACGAAGTTTAACATCTGTGCACGAGTTTGAGACTGTCATTATTAATACCGGGTATATCCACCTTGTGCCTGGATGATGGCCTGGACACGACGTCTCATGCTGGTCACCAACCGACTGATACGCCATTGTGGTATTCGTTGCCATTCAAGATGGAGTGCGTCTGTTAATTCCTGTAGGTTCTGCACAGGAGGATCCCTCCTTCTCACCATGTTTCCCAGAATGTCCCAGATATGCTCAATAGGGTTCATGTCAGGGCTCCTTGCTGGCCATGGTAGGGTTTCGATGGCATTCTGGCGGAGGTATTCATGCACAGCTCTAGCACGATGTGGTCGGGCGTTGTCATCCATGAATATAGGGTGGGTTCCAGGTGCATGATTTACAAAATGAGGGACCACAACTCTATCCAGTATGGAATCTTGATATCTTTGTCCATTTAGTGTTCCAGGTACAGTCAACAGATCCAGCTTACAATCAAATGAGATGCACCCCCATATCATAACGGAACCTCCACCAAATGGAACTTCTTCCATGATGTTACGTTGGTCGTACGCCATGCGTCTGGACCTCCATACACGAGTTCGACCATCTGTGGCATGAAGCAGGAACCGACTTTCATCGGACCAGTGTACCCGTCTCCAGGATCTCATGTTCCAGTGTCTTCTTTCGTTGCACCACCTCAGACGCTCCTCTTTGTGGTGTGCAGTGAGGAGAGGACGTCTGACAGGTCTCCTAGCTTTCATGCCAGCAGCATACAGTCTCCTTTTGACGGTAGACATTGACACTCTATTGCGCGTTTCCCATTGCTGGCTGAGCACTCTGCTGTTGGTGAATGGAGATCTCCTAACAAGGCTTACTAGGGCTCGATCATCACGGGCAGTAGTCTTCTTCGGTCTTCCAGATCTAGGCCTGTCCTTCACCTCGTTAGTTTGCCCATGTTTTGCAATCAAACGACTGATTACAGTATGGTTAATGTTCAGCTGTCTGCCAATCTCTCTGCATGACATACCAGTGGTATGCATGCCTATGATTTGCCATTTCACACGATCACTTAACCTTCGTCTTGCCATAGCGGTTCACAATCAAGAGCTAATTCTCTCTGTACAAATAAACCACGGTCATGAACACAAAATTCCTAATCTTGTCGCCTAAATCTGTATGTAATGTTCTACACCTCAAACTGGACTTTTACATAACTGAACACGTGTGCTGTTTCCCGCCACGCACGGACATCAAGCGGCGTGAAGTCATGCATGCATGTGCATTTCGTACTTGGAATTATGTCAGCTAACGCGGGGACAAAAAGTATGGCAGCCTAGTTGTACCATCATGTTTCTACGTTCTATTGTTTTTGCTGGTGCTTAACTTTTGCACAGGTGTATATATACAGGTAAAACCAATTTCGGCTTCAAAATTCATCAGATAAAAAAAAAATTCAATATGGCCACCAACACGCTACATTTTAATTGGTCCACAGCTCTTGTTTTTTTATGTACCAACTTCCTTTGAACAAACTTTAATGGCCTTTAGTTACTAATCATATCTCCCAAATTTCGGCTCGATCCGTTCAGTGCTTCTGAAGAAGTCGTTTTAGCGAAAACTAGGTCATCCAAGAGGGCTGCCGAACCATTTGGTCAATCAAATTCGCTTGAACAAACTTGGTTCAGCTCTTGCCTTAGATGATATTTCATGAGTTTTGAATCGATCCCCCAAACGGTTTCGGAGATTTTTAAAGGTTTTTTTTGATAAGGGGTACTAACAACTATCCATGTTAGCCCTGAGCCCCAAATAGTCTTATTTCGGATCTGCCTATGGGTCACAGTCGACTCTTGAGTCTAAACCACAGGCCCATGAGTGACAGTCGACTCCAAGTCTAAACCACAGGCCTACGAGTCACAGTCGACTCTTGAGTCTAAACCACAGGCCCATGAGTGACAGTCGACTCCGAGTCTAAACCACAGGCCCACGAGTCACAGTCGACTCTTGGGTCTAAACCATAGGCCCATGAGTCACAGTCGACTTCAAGTCTAAACCACAGGCCCATGAGTCACAGTGAACTCTCAGTGTAAACCACAGGCCCATGAGTCACAGTGAACTCTCAGTGTAAACCACAGGCCCATGGGTCACAGTCGACTCCAAGTCTAAACCACAGGCACATGCGTCACAGTCGACTCCAAGTCTAAACCACAGGCCCATGAGTTACAGTCGACTTCAAGTCTAAACCACAGACCCATGAGTCACAGTGAACTCTCAGTGTAAACCACAGGCCCATGAGTCACAGTGAACTCTCAGTGTAAACCACAGGCACATCCACAGGCACATGAGTCACAGTGAACTCTCAGTGTAAACCACAGGCCCATGAGTCACAGTGAACTCTCAGTGTAAACCACAGGCCCATTGGTCACAGTCGACTCCGGCGATTACTCGTTCTAAATGCCGAATCTTAAGCAGATTTCTTGTATATTTTAGCTGCTAAATGAAATGTCAAATGTTAGGATTAGCTTTGATGTAATAAACAATAATCATGACAGCATACGCAATATTTAGGTGTCCCAGATAATGAATTCCCTCCCGCAATGATGGGCATGGCACACATTAAGCATAGTTGTAAGACAGCAAGAATGTGTACCAGGAAATTGTGTCTCAACTTTTCCTTGACATATACTTAATAGAAGTCACCTCCACAAATGCTGGTTGGTTAAAATCGCTATGAAGTAATATCACCAAAACAGTGCAACCCTATTAGTACCATTGGCCTTTTATTATCATAACTAACAGTGTGCGTGCGTGGAAGGCGAGTACTATTTTCCAACAAATATGTGTTTCTTACCCAGATTAAAGTTGTACTTCGGGGGTCTTGGTGTCATATTTTGCTGCTTCATCAGAGCAAGCAAGTCTGTACTTTTGTATGGTGAATGTGATCCGCCGCGATGCATGAACACCGAATCTGACAAGTCTCCCAGGTTCTCCCCATCCCTGTCATCACTGTCACTATCTGAAGAAACGAACACATGAATTTAGAGTTTGTGTAAAACATGGCGAGACTGAAGCTGTCCAGATCTGCTTGACTATATTTCATACACCCGCCAATAGCGTGCTAAAGTGAGGCTTTTGCGTGGCTATTTCAGACACTTGGCATCACATAGTGCTTACAAGGCAGGGACCAATCTAACAAGCCGATTAGGCAAATCCTAGTAAAATTGAAATCTGGCTAATAGAAAAACAGGATTTGGTGGACAATAGTTAAAATCTTATTATTTTTTTATAGTTAGCTCCACACGCTTCGAAAAAAATTGGGGGAATATTGCAATCGCCTCTGTCCATCCATCTTCTTCGAAATCATTTGGTGGAATTTAATCAAATTTGTTATGCGAGTTACCCTTACGATTGTGGACTGCAAGATGACATTTACATTAGGCTCCACCCCCAGTGTGGGGGTGGTGGCACCTCCAGTGCAGGGGTGGGGGGGCAGCTAACCGCCTTCTGCATTGCTCTTGATGAATGTCCATTTACAAGCCAAGAGAAGACTATTTTTGACAATTTACCACTGGCATGACTGGCTCGATAACCGAGTTACTCATTACAGTGGTAAATTTTCAAAAATAGTCTTCTCTTAGTCTGTAAATGGATATTTTCTATGGCAAAATCTATATTTTCTTGAACAAATTTGAGGGTTAAAGAGTTAGGGGTCGAGATTGGGCAAGAAAATGGAGAATTTTGCTTAGTGAATATTAATTTACAGTTCCAGGTAAGAACATTTCTGAAAATTTACAACAAGCATTGAAAATACAGTATAGCTCAGAAATAACTTAACATGTTTCCAAAACAAAAACACACACATGTTAGTTGGTACAATTTTGAATACGAAGTAAGAAATATTCTGTTGAATATTTTGAACGTAATTGGATTTGAAAACATTACTGCTGCCTTAGGCATTAAGGCAGCAGTTTCTTCCAATCCAAGTATGTTCAAAATATTCAACATTAAATTTTATTTTGGTTCTGAGCCGCACTATGGAGCAGATACATACCATGGTGTTTATGTTTGTGTTTACGGCCATGCTTCCTCTTCTTCACGGGTGTCAGTCCAGAAGGCCCCGGCTCATCTTCATCATCCACCTGTTCTCGTTTCCGCTTACCAGATATCGAGGATAATATAATGAGATCATGACTACTCTCTGAGCTTAGCACATTCCCTCCACTACTGAACGTCTCGTTAGACATCGTACTACCGTCTCCGGCCGGCGGTGATTCACCTCCAGATACTAAACCACTGCTAGCACTCGCGCTTGCTGACTGAGCCAGGCGCTCCGTCGCAATAGATGACAACATACCCATACTCGCTAACCCTGTGGCTACATCACGCGAAAGCTGATCACTGTCAAGGTCTAAAGGCTCGACACTTTCATGTTCTGGTGTGGTGGGAGGGGTGATCTCCAGCACTGCATCGCCATACTGACTACTGGAGGGCTTGGAAGAGTCGAGCACCATCTCAGGCACATCTGTATTAGCACAGTTTTCAGTTCTAAGACTACTTTGTACACTAACCTTAGTCTCTGTAGTCCGCTTGGGTAAAGAATCTAGCACTTTTTCTATTGTATCAAAGAGAGCCATATGCTCGGGACTAGTGGGAATGTATGCTTTAGAGATGCTCATAGTTTCCTCCTTATGTTCATCTTTAGATTTACCAGGTTTTTGTCCTAATTCACTGATTTTTGCGACGTTTGCATTCGCTATATCAGATTCTTTCACTTTGGCTTTTTTCTCCTTTTGCTTGCCGAGTCTTTCAGCCTTGTCTTTCTTGCCTTCTTTCTTCTCCTTCTTTGTTTCATTAATAACCAGGAATGATTCATCCTCAACCGTCAAACTATCTTCCAATAATTTTAGTTTCTTCTTATTTTTCTTCTTAACCTTCTTTTTCTCAACTTCAACGACCTCAATAACCTCGTCAACAATAGTTTTCTCTTCCTTCACTTCAGGGGCTTTAATCTCTGTTTTGAGTTCAGGTTTCTTTAACACATCGGATAACTTAGCACGCTTACGAAGCGGCTCTACTTCAACCTCAACATTTCCTTCAAATGCATAAATATCAGGTTCACTTGGCTTGTCCTGCGCTGGTGGAGGAGTAACTTTAGCTGAAGCAGTTTTAGGATTTGTATCTGTTGTCTTGGCTAACAGCTTAGCGCTGTCCTTTCCTTTGCCCTTACGCTCGACTAGAGGATGTATTCGTGGCCGGCCACGTTTAACTTCTTTGCCATCACTGTTTTTCTTCCTAACATTTGGAACCTTACCTTCTTTGGCAATGACTTGTTTTTTAATATCTGGGCTAACGACTTGTTTTTTAATATCTGGGCTAACATTAACATCACATTCTAGAAACGGTTCTTGTGAACTAACAACACTGTGTAACTCAGATTTTACTGGTGTCTCTACTGCTCTAGCAATGGTGGGCGGAGGAGGGGTGGTCGTGGCAACAGTACTTGTGGTGATAGGAGCAGATAACAGTAGCACTGGTGTGGCCACAATTTCATCCTGTATATTAGAACTGGTCTTCTCACTTGTTACATCACTGGATACCTTATCATCTATTTTAATGGCATCAATTACCTTGACATTTACAGGCACTTCGCTATATTCCGACTCACGCTTCTTATCTAACACTTGTGTAACCTGCTCAAGTTTTGGCATTTCCCGTGAGCTGTCCAATTCTGACTCTTCAGTAAGGCTATCATCTTGAGATGAGTTCATGCTCAAATCAGCTTGACATTTATCCGGAGTAAGCGTAGGTTCAACCAATGGATGTTCACTGTCTATACTCGTCACCACATCTGCTGCCTTTTCATCTGAGAAAAGTTCACTAAAATAACCACTAGTATCTACGACAGATTTGTCATCGGGCTCTTGGATTATATCAGCTGCAATGAACGGATCCTTCGAGAACACGCCCACGTTTATATTCACGATGGACTTGTCTTCTATTTCCTTATCCTTGTGTTGCTCAGAGATGTCTTGGCTGGTGGCTGTGTTGGCTGCTATAGCATCTTTTAACGGTTGTGTCTCTGGCAAAATGTTGTCTTCATCTTTGTCCAGAGTAGTGACTGAGATCTCGCTTTCTTCACTGTCTGAAACTGTAATCAAAGAGACATACAGACATTGTATTAACCTTTTAACACTTAAATCTTTTCAAGGAAATTTCAATTTTCTCATAGAAAATGTCCATTTGCAGACCAAGAGATTAGTTTTGAAATTTTATCACTGGAATGTCTGGCTCGGTTATCGAGACAGTCATTGCAGTGATAAATATTCAAAACCAATCTTCTCTTGATCTGCAAATGGACATTTTTCAGAACCACTGCAGAAGTCGTTTGTGGCCAGTTTGAGTGTTAAACGACATGTTAATAGTTACATTTCAGGACTAAAACTCACACAATAGTCCATGCAAGACTTGGGATACTAAAGCGAAGGATCCATTTCTAGCTATGCCCCGCCCATTCCTACCTAAGCTCCACCCACTTTCTATGCATGTTTGAATCAATTTTAACTTTGAACCCTGAATTCCCAGAATCTCAATTTCAAGCTGCCTATAGAGGTAAGCTGAATATTTTGAAACTAATCTGATTGTGAGCTGTTACAATATCTCCCAGTCAAATTAATTTCAAAATAATCAACAGATTTTTTTGTAGGCAACATATTTTGATTGTGATGTCAGATACTTGAGTGACAGAGCAGATTTCTCCATTGTTACAATCCCATTTGTTAAACCAGAAACAACAGCAGCACTCGTAAATTTCTATTTCAAGTCATCGTTGATTTAAAATTCACATAAAGATTCAACTTCTGGTTGGTAATTGTATGGAAGCAAGAACAATTTCAAAATTTACTGCCATCTTACTTTAAACCTTTCACAAATGAAATCCTGCATTTCATTTTCATGGCAAGCATATAGGAAAGAAGTTTGGATATAATTTTGATTGCTGAAGCAATGTCTCGCAAATGAATTAAATTCAAAATAACGACCAGAATCTTTCTTACTTCATCAAGAATTTGGTACATCACATCTGTAGCTCTAGCAATTATACAATCTACACCCATATTCACAGAACAATTGAGGGATCTATTTCTATTTCTAGCTATGCCCACCCATTTCTAGTTATGCCCACCCATTTCTAGCTATGCCCACCCATTTCTAGCTAAGCTCCACCCACCTTTTTACATGTGTTGGAATCAATTTCCAATCAATTTATATATACTTGAGCCAAAAAAGTTTAGCAACAGTGAAGTTTGGGTTGTTGTATTAAAACTATTCACGTCCATTTATAACCAAATTTGTAGGCATGTTTTGTCAATGTAATGTCTCGCTGATCATGAAGAAATGCAAATCATTTCTTGCATTTCTCGGACGTACGCTTACTGCATGTGAAAATGCATTTTTCATGCACTGGCCCACATTAGCGGGCAGCGAAGGCAAAAATTCACCATATTGCAAAAGCAGATAACGAACGTTAACAGAAAACGCTTAAAAGTTTACCCTACCAAACATGGGCCGCCGCCCAGGGCTACCCGAAAATCAGCGCCATGAAGCAATGGGAAGACTCGCTGCTGGGCAGAGCGTTTGCGCTGTTGCTCGACATTTTAATGTTCACGCCTCAACCATTTCCCGTCTCCACCAACGTGTGCAGGAAACTGGACATGTTAATGACCGACCACGATCTGGCAGACCGAGAGCAACACCAGCACGAGAAGACCGCTACTTATGTCATCACGACGTCACAGGTTTGAGACTGCGCCACGGCTGTCCCGTAATTTGCACACCGCTACCGGCACTACAGTGCATCCACAAACTGTGCGAAACAGACTCTATGATGCTGGACTGCATGCCTGTCGTCCACTTGTTGCTGTTCCGCTTACAGAGCGTCACATTGAGAATCGGTTTGCATGGGCAAGAACTCATCAGCGATGGCATGCTCAACAATGGACCCACGTTTTGTTCAGTGATGAGTCGAGGTTTTGTGCGGATGTGGCGGATGGTAGGCAACGGGTTTGGCGACGTTTAGGAGAACGGTATGATGCAGCCAAGATCATTCAGCACGCCAGATTCGGTGGCGGCAGTGTCATGGTGTGGGCTGGAATCCATGAAAATGGCAAAACAGATCTTATTGTGATTCGTGGAAATTTAACGGCTCAACGTTACTGTGAAGAAGTTGTCGCACCTGTTGTCATCCCTTTTATGCAGCTTCATGCAGACTTTATGTTCCAGCAAGACAACGCCCGTCCTCATTCAGCTAGGGTCACCAGTGATTTCCTTGAGGCTAACAATGTTCCGGTGTTGGACTGGCCAGTGCGCTCACCAGACCTGTCTCCTATCGAACACGTGTGGGACATTCTTCGCCGTATGGTGCGTGAGAACCATCCACATCTTCACAACGTGCGGGAGCTGGAAGCCGCACTGCTCCAGAAATGGGATGCGATTCCTCTTCGTGACATCAGGTACTTAATTCGAAGCATGAGAAAGCGATGTACGGCAGTGGTTAATGCGCGCGGAGGTCACAACCGGTATTGACAGCTCAGTGTCATTATTTAAATTGGATCCTTCCGTTGAATGATGCCGTGTTAAATGCGCGATGCTAGCATTACAGTAACAAAAGACTGTTGTTCAAATTGGAAAATGACCTATCAATTAAATAATATATTTGAATCAATTTATTGTTTTTGTTAAATAACATTTATACAGTAATATTCTCAGTGTTGCTAAACTTTTTTGGTTCAGTATACTTTCAATCCTGAATTCCCAGAATTCCAATTTCAAGGTAATTATACAGGTAAACTGTTGAATATTTGATTAAATAGTAAATCCATTAAAGACATACAATTCAAAGGTCCATTGTGTGGTATAACAGAATTGTGATTAACCCTTTCACCGATTTCTCATCTTCAAGGCAACCATACAGGAAAACTGTTGAATGTTTTGAAATTAATTTGACTGGAAGCCGTTGCTGCCTTAGGCTGCCAGTCATATTAATTTCAAAATATTCACCAGAATATATCTATACATCAGACACATCTACTCCACGACCGGTTTCACACTTTTGGTGGTCATCAGGTATAAGGATTTGAACATGGTTTGTAGGTAGATAGAGTTACAGTAATTAGACACCTGCTGAACCAGCATTGATTATGCATACAGGATGCGACCAGAAATGACTAAGTCGTTATGCCATAAAACATATTACGTTGAATATTTTGAAACTAATTTGACTAGGAGCTGTTTATGTCACATGATGCCGAGTGTGGTAGCAACAAGTTTCCGTCAAATTATTTAAAAAATACTCAATAGTCTTCCTGTATAGTTGTCTTGAAATTGAAACTGAAGGGTTAAGAAAATCCTACACATTCATTTATAGGTGATAATCAAACATTATTTTTGTCAATTTAGTCGTGTTAATCACGTGCATGGAGCCATATCTTGTGTCATCAGAGGCAATGTCCATAAGGTAGCTCATTCTACTATTGATATTCTAACTCTCTTGTGTCATCTGAGGCAATGTCCATAAGGTAGCTCATTCTACTATTGATATTCTAACTCTCTTGTGTCATCAGAGGCAATGTCCACAAGGTAGCTCATTCTACTATTGATATTCTAACTCTCTTGTGTCATCAGAGGCAATGGCCATAAGGTAGCTCATTCTACTATTGATATTCTAACTCTCTTGTGTCATCACAGGCAATGTCCACAAGGTAGCTCATTCTATTATTGATATTCTAACTCTCTTGTGTCATCAGAGGCAATGTTCATAAGGTAGCTCATTCTACTATTGATATTCTAACTCTCTTGTGTCATCAGAGGCAATGTCCACAAGGTAGCTCATTCTATTATTGATATTCTAACTCTCTTGTGTCATCAGAGGCAATGTCCACAAGGTAGCTCATTCTACTATTGATATTCTAACTCTCTTGTGTCATCAGAGGCAATGTCCACAAGGTAGCTCATTCTACTATTGATATTCTAATTCTCTTGTGTCATCAGAGGCAATGTCCACAAGGTAGCTCATTCTATTATTGATATTCTAACTCTCTTGTGTCATCAGAGGCAATGTCCACAAGGTAGCGCATTCTATTATTGATATTCTAACTCTCTTGTGTCATCAGAGGCAATGTCCACAAGGTAGCTCATTCTATTATTGATATTCTAACTCTCTTGTGTCATCAGAGGCAATGTCCACAAGGTAGCTCATTCTACTCTTGATATTCTAACTCTCTTGTGTCATCTGAGGCAATGTCCATAAGGTAGCTCATTCTACTATTGATATTCTAACTCTCTTGTGTCATCAGAGGCAATGTCCATAAGGTAGCTCATTCTACTATTGATATTCTAACTCTCTTGTGTCATCAGAGGCAATGTCCATAAGGTAGCTCATTCTATTATTGATATTCTAACTCTCTTGTGTCATCAGAGGCAATGTCCATAAGGTAGCGCATTCTATTATTGATATTCTAACTCTCTTGTGTCATCAGAGGCAATGTCCACAAGGTAGCTCATTCTACTATTGATATTCTAACTCTCTTGTGTCATCAGAGGCAATGTCCACAAGGTAGCTCATTCTACTATTGATATTCTAACTCTCTTGTGTCATCAGAGGCAATGGCCATAAGGTAGCTCATTCTACTATTGATATTCTAACTCTCTTGTGTCATCAGAGGCAATGTCCACAAGGTAGCTCATTCTATTATTGATATTCTAACTCTCCTGTGTCATCAGAGGCAATGTCCACAAGGTAGCTCATTCTATTATTGATATTCTAACTCTCTTGTGTCATCAGAGGCAATGTCCACAAGGTAGCTCATTCTACTATTGATATTCTAACTCTCTTGTGTCATCAGAGGCAATGTCCACAAGGTAGCTCATTCTATTATTGATATTCTAACTCTCTTGTGTCATCAGAGGCAATGGCCATAAGGTAGCTCATTCTACTCTTGATATTCTAACTCTCTTGTGTCATCAGAGGCAATGTCCACAAGGTAGCGCATTCTACTATTGATATTCTAACTCTCTTGTGTCATCAGAGGCAATGGCCATAAGGTAGCTCATTCTACTCTTAATATTCTAACTCTCTTGTGTCATCAGAGGCAATGTCCACAAGGTAGCGCATTCTACTATTGATATTCTAACTCTCTTGTGTCATCAGAGGCAATGGCCATAAGGTAGCTCATTCTACTCTTGATATTCTAACTCTCTTGTGTCATCAGAGGCAATGTCCACAAGGTAGCTCATTCTACTATTGATATTCTAACTCTCTTGTGTCATCAGAGGCAATGTCCACAAGGTAGCTCATTCTATTATTGATATTCTAACTCTCTTGTGTCATCAGAGGCAATGTCCACAAGGTAGCTCATTCTATTATTGATATTCTAACTCTCTTGTGTCATCAGAGGCAATGTCCACAAGGTAGCGCATTCTATTATTGATATTCTAACTCTCTTGTGTCATCAGAGGCAATGGCCATAAGGTAGCTCATTCTACTCTTGATATTCTAACTCTCTTGTGTCATCAGAGGCAATGTCCACAAGGTAGCTCATTCTACTATTGATATTCTAACTCTCTTGTGTCATCAGAGGCAATGTCCACAAGGTAGCTCATTCTACTATTGATATTCTAACTCTCTTGTGTCATCAGAGGCAATGTCCACAAGGTAGCGCATTCTACTATTGATATTCTAACTCTCTTGTGTCATCAGAGGCAATGGCCATAAGGTAGCTCATTCTACTCTTGATATTCTAACTCTCTTGTGTCATCAGAGGCAATGTCCACAAGGTAGCTCATTCTACTATTGATATTCTAACTCTCTTGTGTCATCAGAGGCAATGTCCACAAGGTAGCTCATTCTACTATTGATATTCTAACTCTCTTGTGTCATCAGAGGCAATGTCCACAAGGTAGTGCATTCTACTATTGATATTCTAACTCTCTTGTGTCATCAGAGGCAATGGCCATAAGGTAGCTCATTCTACTCTTGATATTCTAACTCTCTTGTGTCATCAGAGGCAATGTCCACAAGGTAGCTCATTCTACTATTGATATTCTAACTCTCTTGTGTCATCAGAGGCGATGTCCAAAAGGTAGCTCATTCTATTATTGATATTCTAACTCTCTTCTGTCATCAGAGGCAATGTCCAAAAGGTAGCTCATTCTATTATTGATATTCTAACTCTCTTGTGTCATCAGAGGCAATGTCCATAAGGTAGCTCATTCTACTATTGATATTCTAACTCTCTTGTGTCATCACAGGCAATGTCCAAAAGGTAGCTCATTCTATTATTGATATTCTAACTCTCTTCTGTCATCAGAGGCAATGTCCAAAAGGTAGCTCATTCTATTATTGATATTCTAACTCTCTTGTGTCATCAGAGGCAATATCCATAAGGTAGCTCATTCTACTATTGATATTCTAACTCTCTTGTGTCATCAGAGGCAATGTTCATAAGGTAGCTCATTCTACTATTGATATTCTAACTCTCTTGTGTCATCACAGGCAATGTCCAAAAGGTAGCTCATTCTATTATTGATATTCTAACTCTCTTGTGTCATCAGAGGCAATGTCCAAAAGGTAGCTCATTCTATTATTGATATTCTAACTCTCTTGTGTCATCAGAGGCAATGTCCACAAGGTAGCTCATTCTACTCTTGATATTCTAACTCTCTTGTGTCATCAGAGGCAATGTCCATAAGGTAGCTCATTCTACTATTGATATTCTAACTCTCTTGTGTCATCAGAGGCAATGTCCATAAGGTAGCTCATTCTACTATTGATATTCTAACTCTCTTGTGTCATCAGAGGCAATGTCCACAAGGTAGCTCATTCTACTATTGATATTCTAACTCTCTTGTGTCATCAGAGGCAATGGCCATAAGGTAGCTCATTCTACTATTGATATTCTAACTCTCTTGTGTCATCAGAGGCAATGTCCACAAGGTAGCTCATTCTATTATTGATATTCTAACTCTCCTGTGTCATCAGAGGCAATGTCCACAAGGTAGCTCATTCTATTATTGATATTCTAACTCTCTTGTGTCATCAGAGGCAATGTCCACAAGGTAGCTCATTCTATTATTGATATTCTAACTCTCTTGTGTCATCAGAGGCAATGTCCACAAGGTAGCTCATTCTATTATTGATATTCTAACTCTCTTGTGTCATCAGAGGCAATGTCCACAAGGTAGCGCATTCTATTATTGATATTCTAACTCTCTTGTGTCATCAGAGGCAATGTCCACAAGGTAGCGCATTCTACTATTGATATTCTAACTCTCTTGTGTCATCAGAGGCAATGTCCATAAGGTAGCTCATTCTACTCTTGATATTCTAACTCTCTTGTGTCATCAGAGGCAATGTCCACAAGGTAGCGCATTCTACTATTGATATTCTAACTCTCTTGTGTCATCAGAGGCAATGGCCATAAGGTAGCTCATTCTACTCTTGATATTCTAACTCTCTTGTGTCATCAGAGGCAATGTCCACAAGGTAGCTCATTCTACTATTGATATTCTAACTCTCTTGTGTCATCAGAGGCAATGTCCACAAGGTAGCTCATTCTATTATTGATATTCTAACTCTCTTGTGTCATCAGAGGCAATGTCCACAAGGTAGCTCATTCTATTATTGATATTCTAACTCTCTTGTGTCATCAGAGGCAATGTCCACAAGGTAGCGCATTCTACTATTGATATTCTAACTCTCTTGTGTCATCAGAGGCAATGGCCATAAGGTAGCTCATTCTACTCTTGATATTCTAACTCTCTTGTGTCATCAGAGGCAATGTCCACAAGGTAGCTCATTCTACTATTGATATTCTAACTCTCTTGTGTCATCAGAGGCAATGTCCACAAGGTAGCTCATTCTACTATTGATATTCTAACTCTCTTGTGTCATCAGAGGCAATGTCCATAAGGTAGCGCATTCTACTATTGATATTCTAACTCTCTTGTGTCATCAGAGGCAATGGCCATAAGGTAGCTCATTCTACTCTTGATATTCTAACTCTCTTGTGTCATCAGAGGCAATGTCCATAAGGTAGCTCATTCTACTATTGATATTCTAACTCTCTTGTGTCATCAGAGGCAATGTCCATAAGGTAGCTCATTCTACTATTGATATTCTAACTCTCTTGTGTCATCACAGGCAATGTCCAAAAGGTTGCTCATTCTACTCTTGATATTCTAACTCTCTTGTGTCATCAGAGGCAATGTCCATAAGGTAGCTCATTCTACTATTGATATTCTAACTCTCTTGTGTCATCAGAGACAATGTTCATAAGGTAGCTCATTCTACTATTGATATTCTAACTCTCTTGTGTCATCACAGGCAATGTCCAAAAGGTTGCTCATTCTATTATTGATATTCTAACTCTCTTGTGTCATCAGAGGCAATGTCCAAAAGGTAGCTCATTCTACTATTGATATTCTAACTCTCTTGTGTCATCAGAGGCAATGGCCATAAGGTAGCTCATTCTACTATTGATATTCTAACTCTCTTGTGTCATCAGAGGCAATGTCCACAAGGTAGCTCATTCTACTATTGATATTCTAACTCTCTTGTGTCATCAGAGGCAATGTCCACAAGGTAGCTCATTCTACTATTGATATTCTAACTCTCTTGTGTCATCAGAGGCAATGGCCATAAGGTAGCTCATTCTACTATTGATATTCTAACTCTCTTGTGTCATCAGAGGCAATGTCCACAAGGTAGCTCATTCTATTATTGATATTCTAACTCTCCTGTGTCATCAGAGGCAATGTCCACAAGGTAGCTCATTCTATTATTGATATTCTAACTCTCTTGTGTCATCAGAGGCAATGTCCACAAGGTAGCTCATTCTACTATTGATATTCTAACTCTCTTGTGTCATCAGAGGCAATGTCCACAAGGTAGCTCATTCTATTATTGATATTCTAACTCTCTTGTGTCATCAGAGGCAATGGCCATAAGGTAGCTCATTCTACTCTTGATATTCTAACTCTCTTGTGTCATCAGAGGCAATGTCCACAATGCAGCTACTATTGATATTCTAACTCTCTTGTGTCATCAGAGGCAATGGCCATAAGGTAGCTCATTCTACTCTTGATATTCTAACTCTCTTGTGTCATCAGAGGCAATGTCCACAAGGTAGCGCATTCTACTATTGATATTCTAACTCTCTTGTGTCATCAGAGGCAATGTCCACAAGGTAGCGCATTCTACTATTGATATTCTAACTCTCTTGTGTCATCAGAGGCAATGTCCATAAGGTAGCTCATTCTACTCTTGATATTCTAACTCTCTTGTGTCATCAGAGGCAATGTCCACAAGGTAGCTCATTCTACTATTGATATTCTAACTCTCTTGTGTCATCAGAGGCAATGTCCACAAGGTAGCTCATTCTATTATTGATATTCTAACTCTCTTGTGTCATCAGAGGCAATGTCCACAAGGTAGCTCATTCTATTATTGATATTCTAACTCTCTTGTGTCATCAGAGGCAATGTCCACAAGGTAGCGCATTCTATTATTGATATTCTAACTCTCTTGTGTCATCAGAGGCAATGGCCATAAGGTAGCTCATTCTACTCTTGATATTCTAACTCTCTTGTGTCATCAGAGGCAATGTCCACAAGGTAGCTCATTCTACTATTGATATTCTAACTCTCTTGTGTCATCAGAGGCAATGTCCACAAGGTAGCTCATTCTACTATTCATATTCTAACTCTCTTGTGTCATCAGAGGCAATGTCCACAAGGTAGCGCATTCTACTATTGATATTCTAACTCTCTTGTGTCATCAGAGGCAATGGCCATAAGGTAGCTCATTCTACTCTTGATATTCTAACTCTCTTGTGTCATCAGAGGCAATGTCCACAAGGTAGCTCATTCTACTATTGATATTCTAACTCTCTTGTGTCATCAGAGGCAATGTCCAAAAGGTAGCTCATTCTATTATTGATATTCTAACTCTCTTCTGTCATCAGAGGCAATGTCCAAAAGGTAGCTCATTCTATTATTGATATTCTAACTCTCTTGTGTCATCAGAGGCAATGTCCATAAGGTAGCTCATTCTACTATTGATATTCTAACTCTCTTGTGTCATCACAGGCAATGTCCAAAAGGTAGCTCATTCTATTATTGATATTCTAACTCTCTTCTGTCATCAGAGGCAATGTCCAAAAGGTAGCTCATTCTATTATTGATATTCTAACTCTCTTGTGTCATCAGAGGCAATGTCCATAAGGTAGCTCATTCTACTATTGATATTCTAACTCTCTTGTGTCATCAGAGGCAATGTTCATAAGGTAGCTCATTCTACTATTGATATTCTAACTCTCTTGTGTCATCACAGGCAATGTCCAAAAGGTTGCTCATTCTATTATTGATATTCCAACTCTCTTGTGTCATCAGAGGCAATGTCCAAAAGGTAGCTCATTCTACTATTGATATTCTAACTCTCTTGTGTCATCAGAGGCAATGGCCATAAGGTAGCTCATTCTACTATTGATATTCTAACTCTCTTGTGTCATCAGAGGCAATGTCCACAAGGTAGCTCATTCTACTATTGATATTCTAACTCTCTTGTGTCATCAGAGGCAATGTCCACAAGGTAGCTCATTCTATTATTGATATTCTAACTCTCTTGTGTCATCACAGGCAATGTCCAAAAGGTAGCTCATTCTATTATTGATATTCTAACTCTTTTGTGTCATCAGAGGCAATGTCCACAAGGTAGCGCATTCTACTATTGATATTCTAACTCTCTTGTGTCATCAGAGGCAATGTCCACAAGGTAGCTCATTCTACTATTGATATTCTAACTCTCTTGTGTCATCAGAGGCAATGTCCACAAGGTAGCTCATTCTATTATTGATATTCTAACTCTCTTGTGTCATCAGAGGCAATGTCCACAAGGTAGCTCATTCTACTATTGATATTCTAACTCTCTTGTGTCATCAGAGGCAATGTCCACAAGGTCGCTCATTCTACTATTGATATTCTAACTCTCTTGTGTCATCAGAGGCAATGTCCACAAGGTAGCGCATTCTACTATTGATATTCTAACTCTCTTGTGTCATCAGAGGCAATGTCCACAAGGTAGCTCATTCTACTATTGATATTCTAACTCTCTTGTGTCATCAGAGGCAATGTCCACAAGGTAGCTCATTCTACTATTGATATTCTAACTCTCTTGTGTCATCAGAGGCAATGTCCATAAGGTAGCTCATTCTATTATTGATATTCTAACTCTCTTGTGTCATCAAAGGCAATGTCCACAAGGTAGCTCATTCTATTATTGATATTCTAACTCGCTTGTGTCATCACAGGCAATGTCCACAAGGTAGCTCATTCTATTATTGATATTCTAACTCGCTTGTGTCATCACAGGCAATGTCCAAAAGGTAGCTCATTCTATTATTGATATTCTAACTCTCTTGTGTCATCAGAGGCAATGTCCACAAGGTAGCTCATTCTATTATTGATATTCTAACTCTCTTGTGTCATCAAAGGCAATGTCCACAAGGTAGCTCATTCTATTATTGATATTCTAACTCGCTTGTGTCATCACAGGCAATGTCCAAAAGGTAGCTCATTCTACTATTGATATTCTAACTCTCTTGTGTCATCAGAGGCAATGTCCATAAGGTAGCTCATTCTATTATTGATATTCTAACTCTCTTGTGTCATCAGAGGCAATGTCCATAAGGTAGCTCATTCTACTATTGATATTCTAACTCTCTTGTGTCATCACAGGCAATGTCCAAAAGGTAGCTCATTCTATTATTGATAGTCTAACTCTCTTGTGTCATCAGAGGCAATGTCCACAAGGTAGCTCATTCTACTATTGATATTCTAACTCTCTTGTGTCATCAGAGGCAATGTCCATAAGGTAGCTCATTCTACTATTGATATTCTAACTCTCCTGTGTCATCAGAGGCAATGTCCATAAGGTAGCTCATTCTATTATTGATATTCTAACTCTCTTGTGTCATCAGAGGCAATGTCCACAAGGTAGCTCATTCTATTATTGATATTCTAACTCTCTTGTGTCATCAAAGGCAATGTCCACAAGGTAGCTCATTCTATTATTGATATTCTAACTCTCTTGTGTCATCAGAGGCAATGTCCACAAGGTAGCTCATTCTATTATTGATATTCTAACTCTCTTGTGTCATCAGAGGCAATGTCCACAAGGTAGCTCATTCTACTATTGATATTCTAACTCTCTTGTGTCATCAGAGGCAATGTCCATAAGGTAGCTCATTCTATTATTGATATTCTAACTCTCTTGTGTCATCAGAGGCAATGTCCAAAAGGTAGCTCATTATACTATTGATATTCTTTCTAACTCTCATTAACATTTCTAACTGTCTGACTGCCGAGTTTCTGCACACTACATTTTCTATGGGGCTTCACTTTGCATATGCTCAATATTTTGAAAACAATTTAAATAAAAAGTGTTGGTTGCTAAGTCAAATTGTTTTCCAAATATTCAGCAGGTCCAGAGTTATTGCCTATTGAATTTATTGCCTGGTGGCTTGACAGACAGTTAATGCAATTAGATGAGACAGAGCTTACAGGTTCATAAATGGACAATTGAGATATTTTTCCATTAGTTTGACTTTACTGTGAACACATACCTGATGGCTGGTCTGGCGCTTCATTGTGGCAGGAACCTCTCCTTGTGCGACGGGAAGCTTTTGCTACAAAAGAAATATTATTATTATTAATACTTTAATGGTCACGCCGACCAAAACTGCCCTCAGCAGTCGTCTTGAGAACTACGCCTATACACTCTACACTCTACGCCTATACACTCTACACGCTACACTCTACACGCTACACTCTACACTCTACACGCTACACTCTACACGCTACACTCTACACGCTTCACTCTACACTCTACACGCTTCACTCTACACTCTACACGCTTCACGAAACAACATCGGCCCGATGCTTGTCCACAATTTCTGTGACACTAAGCAGCTGAGAGTATCTCTACTCCCCGCTGGCCAGGATGCCAGTTCATTGGCCGTACCGATACTACTGGAGAGAGATGGAGGCAAGGGGCGGCGGAGGGAAGAAGCAAGGGAGAGGGATGGAGGGGGGTAGGGAGCGAGGCAATGACAGATGCATGAAGGGAGTGAGTGAGAGGGAGGGAGGGAGGGAAAGAGGAGGAGGGAAACAGAAGGCGGGAGATAAGACGGGAAGTAGATTGTTCCCTCAGGCAGCTGATGAGGGGCCTGAGCAGTAATTGGCATGTTTCACAGCTGAGCAGATTACCGCCTGAGCTATAGAGGGATTCCTTTCTAGCTTTTCCCGGCACACTTTTGTATGTGTGTTGGAATCAATCTGAACCGTTGACACTAAATTCTAACTTTCATTGTAACTATACAGGTAAACTGCTGGACATTTTGAAACTAATTTGACTAGTTGAGCAATCAATTTCATTCGAAACACAATTGGATCTCTATGGCCCAAAGATGTTTCTTGCCAAAATTGATTGAAATTGTCGTGGTTCTTGAGAAGTCGATTAAAGGAACAGGTTGACAGCTGGATGTACGGGCAGATGGATGATGGGTTGGGTCAGTGTCAGTCACAGCTTACATTCACTTGACTTTTCATGCCAGGTGAGCTAATACTATATTTCAATATCTACCGGTCAATCGATTCTCATTCTATGCACAAAATTTTCTTGTGGATATAAATACCCAAATGGCCGATTATTTACACGAGAATGGCTCAATACAATAGATCTAGAAGCATAGGAAATCTCACACGAATACTAACCAGGTTGAACATGTTAACGAAGACGACTCGGATAACTCTTCATATCATACAACTCACCTGAAAACTCTGCAATAGCAGAAAATTCAATGGAACTGGATCTAGTCGCCCGACCTTTAGTAGTAGACATGGAAGTCAAAGAGACTGATGTCGGTGTGCTTGAGCCACTATGAGCAGGGGACTTGGCTTTCACTGGCTGCTTCAGATCCTTGGTTTCATTAACAGAGACTTTCATTGCCTGTTTTATGTCTATTGCCTCAGCAACACAAGATTTTATTGGCTGTTTACTATCTTTCACCTCACTAACAGAGATTTTCATTGGTTGCTTAGAATCCTTTAGTTCGATAACAGCTGCTTTAACCGGCTGCTTCGAATCCTTTGTCTCACTAGCAGACAAGGATTTTATTGACTGCTTAGACTCCTTTATTTCGCTAACAGATGCTTTCATTGGCTGCTTCAAATCCTTTGATTCACTTTCAGAGTCTTTGATTGGCTGCATGGAATCCTTTGTTTCATTACCCGAGGGTTTTAACGCTTGCTTAGAATCCTTTGTCTCAATAGAAGAGGAAGATTTCATTGATTGTTTAGATTCCTTTGTTTCGCTAACAGAGGCTTTCATTGGCTGCTTAGAATCCTTTCTTTCAGGAATAGATGGTTTCATTGGCTGCTTGGAATCCTTTGTTTCAGCAATAGATGATTTCATTGGTTGGTTAGAATCCTTTCTTTCAGGAATAGATGGTTTCATTGGCTGCTTGGAATCCTTTGTTTCAGCAATAGATGATTTCATTGGTTGGTTAGAATCCTTTCTTTCAGAAACATTAGGTTTAATTGGTTGCTTAGAATCCTTTATTTCACCAACAGAGGCTTTTATTGACTGGTTAGATTCCTTTGTATCGCTAGGAGTCTTTTTATCAGTAGATGGTGTCAGTGGTGGTCGGCCACGCTTCTTTAGGATAGTCTGTCAATCAAATAGAGAAATATTATTATAAACTATACTATATCTAGGTAGATAAATACAATATTATTATTTCCATATACAATTGTACATAAAACAACAGAATACTCAAATGAATTGGAAATAAGTATTCTGAAATTATCTATTTACCTGCTGCAAGCCACCAGACAGTGATTTCATTAAGCAATCTGGATCTGCTAAATATTTTGAAAACTATTTGACTGAAAGTTGTTGGTGGCTTAGTTTTCAAAATATTCAGAGTTAAACCCCATGGAAGAATTCAGCAGGCAGACAGTTACAGTTGTCCGCATGCAGAACAGAAGTTATGTAAAGTAACTATTCAGGAGTGCAAATTGAGGGATGCGATCTGTTACTCTTACTCAACTATCCGACATCATAATCACAATCGATCACGTGTTAGTTGACATCAAACTCAAGTGATGTAGATGAGACACTAAAGTGGTAACAGTGTGACAGCAAGAATCTGAATTGCATGTCTTCGCCGAATTTACAATTTAATAAACACCCTGATAAGCAGCAACAACTCCCAATTAAATTAGTTTCAAAATATTCAAGCATTTACCTGGAAATTAACATACTAGGAATTCTAGAGAGATTATTCAGGCATAATGTCATGAATTAAATGCTTTGGGTATACAGTCAATAAAACAGAAGTACCTTTTAATACTAACTTTATTTATTTTGACGAGCTTTCACCCATAAATGTGCTTCATCTTGAGCTTTCACCCATAAATGTGCTTCATCATCTTGACTGATCTCTACATAGATATGCTTTACATAAGGTTGACACATTTATGTGTGACAGCTCATCAAAACAAACTAAGTTAGTCTTAAAAGGCACTACGTTTAAATCCGGTTTTATTGTCCATACAGTGTAACACGGCTACCTAAGTCTTCTTGGTTATACAGTGAGAAACCAATTTATAATGAACACCATAACAATTATCAAAAGGTGGTCCCCAAGGGCAGGTGATCGGTCAATACAACAAATTGACTATAGCTTAAAGGTAGGTTTTGGTGATAAAAGATTGTGGTTGATTAAGATGGGTGGTTACATGAGTTGTAAGTTATGAGCACCAATGTTACGGAATCACCATGTCTGGCCCCTGAGGCAGATGTATAGTATAAACAGGCTATTATAGACAGGATTGACTATTTAATGGTCAAAATTGGTTATGAAAGACAAGAGTTTGGCTTAATTAATGTTCGATTGTACGCCAAGAGAAGAGTATTTTTGGCATAACTGGTGCTACCATTAATGTGTTAACAAGAGACATAAGACCGTTGATGCTCAGATACCAATGGGAAAAATTTAAACTCTTGAGCTTCGATGCTCTATAGCTTTGTAGTATTCATGTCAATGGACCTGTTTTATTTTTTAAGAAACAAGGCATTTGTAGTATGAGTGCTATAAAATCAGACTCCCCTTTAGTTTATAGGATTGGTAGCCTTGACTAAGTCAAATGATTGTCATAGAAGAATGGACCTTTCATGTTTTAGCTATGCCCCGCCCATCATTAGCTAAGCTTCACTCACAACACGCTCGTGTTGGGATCGATCGATCAGTGAACTGCCTGACTATCAATTTCCAGAAACTATATCCGTGCTAATCTGTTAAACATTTTGAAACTAATTTAACTGGCCGTTCTTGTTGCTTATGGCAGCAACAGCGCCTAGTCAAATTAGTTTCTAGCTATTCAACAGAATGTTTATTAAATAGTAAAGACATACATATTCGTACAACGTGTCTGACTACTAAGCGTCTAAGATGGACTAAATCGAGTCATTCATGCAGTAATCCACTATGACATCATTCTACACGTTACGTAGTTAATTATGATGTCATATGATAGATGGAGTGTCCATTTTTAGAAAGCAGACTTTATCCCTAGATATGAGCTTTTATTTGCTCGTACCGTCAATGAGAAACATGCTGTAACAATGGAGGATTCAAGTTTCTCAGTCACTCATATGATGTCATAATCAACTACGTGACGTGCAGGACGACATCAATCAATTACATAATGAATGACATAGCTAAGTTTATCACGAATGCTTAATTGTTGACGAACTAAGCATTGTTGTATGAATTATATGTCTTTGCTATTTAATAAGCATGCTGCCATAAGCAGCAACAGTATCCAGTCAAATTAGTTTCAAAGTATTCAACAGCTTACCCGCATATGTTTCTGGAAAATTGATAGTCAGGAAATTCGAGTATCGATTGATCCCAACATGGGTGAAGTGTGGGTGGAGCTAAATATGGATGGAGCGGGTGAAGTGTGCGTGGAGCTAAATATGGATGGAGCGGGTGAAGTGTGGGTGGAGCTAAATATGGATGGAGCGGGTGAAGTGTGGGTGGAGCTAAATATGGATGGAGCGGGTGAAGTGTGGGTGGAGCTAAATATGGATGGAGCGGGTGAAGTGTGGGTGGAGCTAAATATGGATGGAGCGGGTGAAGTGTGGTTGGAGCTAAATATGGATGGAGCGGGTGAAGTGTGGGTGGAGCTAAATATGGATGGAGCGGGTGAAGTGTGGGTGGAGCTAAATATGGATGGAGGGGGTGAAGTGTGCGTGGAGCTAAATATGGATGGAGCGGGTGAAGTGTGGGTGGAGCTAAATATGGATGGAGCGGGTGAAGTGTGGGTGGAGCTAAATATGGATGGAGCGGGTGAAGTGTGGGTGGAGCTAAATATGGATGGAGCGGGTGAAGTGTGGGTGGAGCTAAATATGGATGGAGCGGGTGAAGTGTGGGTGGAGCTAAATATGGATGGAGCGGGTGAAGTGTGGGTGGAGCTAAATATGGATGGAGCGGGTGAAGTGTGGGTGGAGCTAAATATGGATGGAGCGGGTGAAGTGTGGGTGGAGCTAAATATGGATGGAGCGGGTGAAGTGTGGGTGGAGCTAAATATGGATGGAGCGGGTGAAGTGTGGGTGGAGCTAAATATGGATGGAGCGGGTGAAGTGTGGGTGGAGCTAAATATGGATGGAGCGGGTGAAGTGTGGGTGGAGCTAAATATGGATGGAGCGGGTGAAGTGTGGTTGGAGCTAAATATGGATGGAGCGGGTGAAGTGTGGGTGGAGCTAAATATGGATGGAGCGGGTGAAGTGTGGGTGGAGCTAAATATGGATGGAGGGGGTGAAGTGTGCGTGGAGCTAAATATGGATGGAGCGGGTGAAGTGTGGGTGGAGCTAAATATGGATGGAGCGGGTGAAGTGTGGGTGGAGCTAAATATGGATGGAGCGGGTGAAGTGTGGGTGGAGCTAAATATGGATAGAGCGGGTGAAGTGTGGGTGGAGCTAAATATGGATGGAGCGGGTGAAGTGTGGATGGAGCTAAATATGGATGGAGCGGGTGAAGTGTGGGTGGAGCTAAATATGGATGGAGCGGGTGAAGTGTGGGTGGAGCTAAATATGGATGGAGCGGGTGAAGTGTGGGTGGAGCTAAATATGGATGGAGCGGGTGAAGTGTGGGTGGAGCTAAATATGGATGGAGCGGGTGAAGTGTGGGTGGAGCTAAATATGGATGGAGCGGGTGAAGTGTGGGTGGAGCTAAATATGGATGGAGCGGGTGAAGTGTGGGTGGAGCTAAATATGGATGGAGCGGGTGAAGTGTGGGTGGAGCTAAATATGGATGGAGCATAGCAAAACTGGATTCCTCCATTACAGTACAGCTCATAAGTTAACATGTTTCAAAAACAACAAACAGAAACACGTTACGTAGTAAGAAATTTTTGTTGAATATTTTGAACATAATTGGATTGGGAGACATCTAATTTAATCTTCTAATCCAATTACGATGAAAATATTCAACAGTACATTTTATTTGGCTTGGAATCAGTTACTTCTGAGCTGTACTGTAATTAGACTATCCGCGTATGTTACTGAAAACCTACCATTGGTGATGGTGACTTGAGCTTAAGGGCCTTTTTGCTGCCATCGCTTTTGTGTATGACAGTAACTATACGATCTGGTCGAATCCATTCATCATACCTGAAACATAATAACAATAATGAATTTAGGCCAAGAGAAATAATGTCTAAATTGGTTATCTACGATTGGTGGCAATTTGATAACATTAAGACGCATGTTCTGTCTTCTAACCATTCGTCTAAATCCTTTAAACACTGGAGAGGGAATCTTAAATTTAAAACAATAAGACATGTACATAAGATATGTTTGAATACATTGAAACTAAATTTAAAAGGAAATTTAAGAGAAACATCTCCCAGTCAAATTAGTTTCAAAATGTTCAACAGAATGTTTATACTGTGAATTTATGGATGTTGTTTGTTGAATATTCCGCGAATAACTTGACTAGCAGCTGCAGCCTATGGCAGCAACAAGTAGATTCCAGTTAAATTAGTTTCAAAAATATTTAACAGCTTTCTCTGTTTCACGAAAGATATGATAAAACATAAGTTGATTTAATGATGATGGCTCTAATATACTGGCAAAACCCAAAAAAAAAAATCACAAAAGTCCTACCTGTTGTTCCATCCAGCATAATGCACAAGGTACTGCTGTGTTTTGCCATGCTCCACAACCTACGAGATAATTCAAATTAAGTCATTATTTCATGAAGCATAATTTTATTTAACCCTTAGAACACTGATGTCAATATTCTATCTTTCATGGTGTCAATATGAAAGAAACTGGTATACATTTTTCAACAATCTTGGTGGAAGATGTTGCTGTCTACGACAGTAACATGTTCCACCAAGTTTGTTGAAAAATAAACACCAGTTCATCTTCTTTAATTTGAAAATTAAAAATATTGACATCAGACTGGTAAGGGTTAACCCTTTCATAGTTAAATCAGCTTCCTTTGAACAACCTGATCAATCAATCAATCTGAATTGAGTTAAATTCTTAAATTTAATACCCACTATGGAACTAGAGCACCAATGCGTCGGTGAAGCGTCGGCGTAGCTAGTCCCTTCAATGACTTTGCTGCACTAGGCCCCTGAAGGTGTAAATCAACATTATCCTTGTCACAGTCTGTCAACTAACAAAAGCTCAATTTTGATTGGTTGATGGCGGCCATGTGTTTTCACATATCGACTTCCCTTGAGCAAACTTGAGCGACTCTTAGTCACTGAATATACTAGCGTGGAAGAAAGTAGTTTTTGTGAAAAAATAGGTTATCCAAGATGGCCGCTAGACGAATTAGGTTCTCTTGAACATATTTGGATCACATCTTCTAGATGCTATTCTAGATGAAGGTTCTTGAGCCGCAAATCAATCTGGCAAGTGGTTTCAGAGATGATGTTTAAACATATGTCTAATGATATTGCAAAACCAAAGATGGCCACCATCCAAATTGACCAATGAGTTGTTTGAAAATTCTTGGATCTATTAGCCCTAAGGATGCTTCCTGTGAAATTGACTATATATCAGAGCAGTGATTCTTGAGAAGAGAAAGTTGACTGGCAACAGACGGATGGTCGTCATGGTATAACCTCATTTGGCCATTATTGCCAGACGAGGTAAACAACATTTTGATATATGTGGACCCACGAAAATAAAAGGTGTAAAAAAAAAAAAGGTCAAACAATTTGATAGACCAATCAACTTATACTAGTTGCGGGTTACAAATAATATTTACTGTTGTATTGCATTGTTCAATTGACAGCTTATAGTCCTCATTTACTCCTGTGCTGAAAGCAGATTATGACAAAAACATGTTTCAGCAACAGAAATTTCAAAATGACCTTGATCGGTATGCGACATTAAACCAGCAAAACTAGAATTCCACAGAATTAAATGTCTCGCCTGTCTCCTGTTTGTCACAGTGACCTTGATCTTTGACCTCAATGTTATCATGCTGCTTCCTAATGTTATAGGTAACAATAAACAATGTATCCAAGCTTAGTTCCAACAGGATTAACCAATCCTGAGATAAGCTGAGAAGTTTTGCTAAAGGTCACAATGACCTTGACCTTGTGAACTCATTATCACCATGCTGCTTCCTAATAGTATAGGCAACCACATAGACAAGTTTAGTTAATGGGTTCGAAATTAGCGAAAAGTTGATGGTAGTCCGAATACCAGACTTCGCAAATCAGTAGTCTGCCTAAAAAATTAGTAGTCCATAAGGCATGTAATATGCGACACGTAGTTTACACAAATTGCACAAATGTGACATGAACAGATGGTTGAATAACTAATATTGGACTTCTGAGAATGTTATTGAGGATAGTGTGTCAGTCTTGAGGTCTACAGTAGCCAGTATTGTTATTTGTCAGTATAACATATGTCAGATTCAGAATATGCATGTACTGGCTCTGGCCAAGATCAGGGAGTATAGGAAACCTAAAATAATACGTATTGGCAGATTTGGCAATTACATTGATTGGAAGCTGTTGCTGCTTAAGGCAGCAACACATCCCAGTCAAATTATTTTCAAAAAAATCAATAACATATCCCTTTCAACTGGTAGACTAAACATAAACAAAGTACACATCATTCAATACAATGTAAGAAGGCTGAATAGTGTTAGTGCTTAACTGGAAGCTGTTGCAGGCTATGGCAGCTGTGAGCAACAGGTCCCCCTTAAAAACTTGCAACATATTCAACAGCTTATTAAGATGAAATTGAGTTTCTGCGATACTATGACTTCAGTTGAGTTTTTATTTATAAATTACTAATGGTCATTTTCTCTGGCTTAAATAGTGAATGATAAAGTTTTACTGTGATCAGCGTGTATCAATCGACCCACGTGTTACTAGTTTTACTACGAATACTATATATAGATACTACTACGTCATTCATAAAATTACCGCGTAAAACATTGTTTATTTTCTTTACTTTCGGTAGTTTCATTGCGATTCATTGGTTGCTTTCTATATAGTTATATTTATTAACCAATAATCTTGCGAGAAAGTATGTTCCCGACTTTGGAGAAGAGTACTCGAGAACACTCTCGCGCATGCATCAATCTTGGCGACATGCCATTCTAAATCTGTTGCTTGTGCGAATCAAGTGCGATACGCCGCCGTAGCATGGCTAACTATACTGTGTCGGCCTTGATTTGCGGATGCGCTAACAGGAGTTTAGCATTCGCGATGATATAACTCAGTTTCCGAGAGAAACATTGTCTAAATCGACCAGAATTAGCCTAGATAAACTTGTATTTTTAAAGTTTATCATAACGCTAACTAATGACGAGGCAATGATCAATAGCCATACCCCCTTTTGTAGGAGAATTTAGATTTACAAGAGAGTCTGTTACGAGCAATATGCCAATGACCGTGAATACCCCGTGATACATATTGCGAGTTTCCGACTGGTGTCCAAACTCAAAACTGAAGTCTGTGTAACAGTTTATTATTATACCAGAAGAAGGACATTCAGTTTATAAACAGAGTATTTTTTGCATAAAATTAATCTTTTACTACGTCAGCTGGCCAAAAACTGTTTCTGCTGTGGGCTTGAGAAATGCCCATTTGCAGACAGACGACTATTTTTGAAAATTTTCCCACTGGTAAATTGTCAGAAATACTCATGTCTTTATCTAAAAATCGCCATTTTCCACGAGAAAATTAAGATTTTCTTGACCAACTTTGAGTATTAAAGGGTTCGTGTTCAACGAGTTAACTCATTAGAGGATGGATGTGTTAGATAACTCTAGTTACAGCATATGAGAAATCATGTGACAAGAAAATGTTATAAATATAATATGCTGGTTGAAAAGATACAAAAATACATTTTTCCCTTTATCTGCTACATTTATGAAACAAGAGTTACCATCACCCTTGGCTAGATGTGACCAAATAACTCAGTACCTTTGCTTCATAGACCTTGAGATGCTTCCCTCGACCATACTTGACACGCAGTTTGGTGCCAAGAGAATAGCGATCTTTACCAAAACCTGGACCAGAGCCAGACTTGTCATCGGCATCATCAGTAACCTCTTCAGTACTGCTAACAAAAACATACAAACTACAATGTTATATAAATCACAGCAAATGATTCATTTGGATGCATAGTAATTCTGAAATACTGACCATTATTAATTTTACATTTAAAAACTGTTGCTGGCTTAGAGATGACATAATGGCTGAATACTCAACTCTACTGCGACTGTTCCATATCTGTAACAAGAGAAATCCAGGCCTTCGGCTTTCTGTGTTTGTCACATTGCAAATCTTTTAGCCAAATTGGACCAGTAGTTTCCAAAATACCTATAGATCTAGAATTCGATCCGAATCCTTTTTTTATACCTGGAATGTGATCAATGTCTGAAAATCCACTTTCAGGGTAAGATCCATTGTTGCAATAAAGTTTAAGTGGTTTATGAGATACAGCACCGGATGTACAGACAAACAAAGAGATGGATGGACAGACAGACAGACAGACAGACACAAACAGACAGACAGACAGACAAAAATGTAATTCCTTCTTATAGGGCAATGGTAATTAATCTGTTGAACAGTGACCCATCCACCCAAATTTTGGGCCGGTAAACTTTAAACAGGCAGAAAGTCAGAAATTAATAAGGACAGGTTAAATTTAACCACGAAATTTTTAAATGTTCTAACTTGGCATTCTTGGAGGCGCATAAGACCTATATTCATTGTCTGTGAACACCTTATTTTCAGTTCCTGGCTAACAGCCGGCTGTCGTATCATATCATAATTATTTTTCAGAAAAACTCATAATTATACAGTAACATTTTTGAGAGAATCTGACCCTTTCATACAGGTTTAACATTTCAAAATATTTGCTTATTGAAACCACTTGTGTGAGGTTTGTCGCAGGAAATTATGTTATTTGTGGAAGTTTTGTTGGAGGAAATGACGCCATTTGTGGGAGTTTGTCACCAAACACTGATGAAACAGGAACCTAATCAATTAATCTCAATAATGTTAACCAACTAAGTGTAAAATTGTGAAATTTGTGTGGCAGATCATTATACTTTGACATTCACCATATAATCACATGATGATCAGGTTAGATTGTTATACCAATACTACATTCACCATATAACCACATGATCACCAGGATAGATTGCTATACCAATACTTATAGACATTCACCATAAGCACATATTTAAGGCATGCTGTTTGCCAAAAGATGACAATGAGACACTAAGCTGAGCAAGCTTAACTACGGATGACAATGAGACAGTAAACTGAGCAAGCTTAACTAAGGATAACAATGAGACAGTAAACTGAGCAAGCTTAACTACGGATGACAATGAGACAGTAAACTGAGCAAGCTTAACTACGGATGACAATGAGACAGTAAACTGAGCAAGCTTAACTACGGATGACAATGAGACAGTAAACTGAGCAAGCTTAACTACGGATGACAATGAGACAGTAAACTGAGCAAGCTTAACTAAGGATAACAATGAGACAGTAAACTGAGCAAGCTTAACTAAGGATGACAATGAGACAGTAAACTAAGCAAGCTTAACTACGGATGACAATGAGACAGTAAACTGAGCAAGCTTAACTAAGGATAACAATGAGACAGTAAACTAAGCAGCTTAACTAAGGATAACAATGAGACAGTAAACTGAGCAAGCTTAACTACGGATGACAATGAGACAGTAAACTGAGCAAGCTTAACTACGGATGACAATGAGACAGTAAACAGAGCAAGCTTAACTAAGGATGACAATGACAAACAGTAAACTAAGCAAGCTTAACTAAAGATGACAATGAGACACAGTAAACTAAGCAAGCTTAACTAAGTATGACAATGAGACACAGTAAACTGAGCAAGCTTAACTAAAGATGACAATGAGACACAGTAAACTGAGCAAGCTTAACTAAGGATGACAATGACACACAGTAAACTAAGCAAGCTTAACTAAAGATGACAATGAGACACAGTAAACTGAGCAAGCTTAACTAAAGATGACAATGACACACAGTAAACTGAGCAAGCTTAACTACGGATGACAATGAGACAGTAAACTAAGCAAGCTTAACTAAGGATAACAATGAGACAGTAAACTGAGCAAGCTTAACTACGGATGACAATGAGACAGTAAACTGAGCAAGCTTAACTACGGATGACAATGAGACAGTAAACTGAGCAAGCTTAACTAAAGTTGACAATGAGACAGTAAACTAAGCAAGCTTAACTAAGGATAACAATGAGACAGTAAACTGAGCAAGCTTAACTACGGATGACAATGAGACAGTAAACTGAGCAAGCTTAACTAAGGATGACAATGACACACAGTAAACTGAGCAAGCTTAACTAAAGTTGACAATGAGACACAGTAAACTGAGCAAGCTTAACTAAGGATGACAATGACACACAGTAAACTAAGCAAGCTTAACTAAAGATGACAATGAGACACAGTAAACTGAGCAAGCTTAACTAAAGATGACAATGACACACAGCAAACTGAGCAAGCTTAACTAAGGATGACAATGAGACACAGTAAACTGAGCAAGCTTAACTAAGGATGACAATGAGACACAGTAAACTGAGCAAGCTTAACTAACGACGACAATGAGACCCAGTAAACTGAGCAAGCTTAACTAAGGATGAAATGAGACAGTAAACTGAGCAAGCTTAACTAAGGATGAGAATGAGACAGTAAACTAAGCAAGCTTAACTAATGATGACAATGAGACAGTAAACTGAGCAAGCTTAACTAATGATGACAATGAGACAGTAAACTGAGCAAGCTTAACTAAGGATAACAAAAGGATTACAATGAGACACAGTAAACTGAGCAAGCTTAACTAAGGATGACAATGAGACAGTAAACTGAGCAAGCTTAACTAAGGATGAGAATGAGACAGTAAACTAAGCAAGCTTAACTAATGATGACAATGAGACACAGTAAACTGAGCAAGCTTAACTAAGGATGACAATGAGACACAGTAAACTGAGCAAGCTTAACTAAGGACGACAATGAGACACAGTAAACTGAGCAAGCTTAACTAAGGATGACAATGAGACACAGTAAACTGAGCAAGCTTAACTAAGGACGACAATGAGACACAGTAAACTGAGCAAGCTTAACTAAGGACGACAATGAGACACAGTAAACTGAGCAAGCTTAACTAAGGATGACAATGAGACAGTAAACCAAGCAAGCTTAACTAAGGATGAGAATGAGACAGTAAACTAAGCAAGCTTAACTAATGATGACAATGAGACACAGTAAACTGAGCAAGCTTAACTAAGGATGACAATGAAACAGTAAACTGAGCAAGCTTAACTAAGGATGACAATGAGACAGTAAACTGAGCAAGCTTAACTAAGGATGACAATGAGACAGTAAACTAAGCAAGCTTAACTAAGGATGACAATGAGACACAGTAAACTGAGCAAGCTTAACTAAGGATGACAATGAGACACAGTAAACTGAGCAAGCTTAACTAAGGATGACAATGAGACACAGTAAACTGAGTAAGCTTAACTAAGGATGGCAATGAGACACAGTAAACTGAGCACGCTTAACTAAGGATGACAATGAGACACAGTAAACTGAGCAAGCTTAACTACGGATGATAATGAGACACAGTAAACTGAGCAAGCTTAACTAAGGATGGCAATGAGACACAGTAAACTGAGCAAGCTTAACTAAGGATGACAATGAGACACAGTAAACTGAGCAAGCTTAACTAAAGATGACAATGAGACACAGCAAACTGAGCAAGCTTAACTAAGGATGACAATTATAAAGGTTAACACCATAAGTCTTTCTCGAACAGAATGTGTGTGCGTGCATGCGTGTGTGTGTGTGTGTGTGTGTGTGTACGCGTGTGTGTGTCCACAGTATGTGGCTTGTTTATTTCACTTTCTCTAACATCCCTAATAAGGTAAAACACACATACGTTTTAATCACTGTAGGTATCTCTGTAGGAGTAACAGTCACATTGACCTCAGCTTTAGATTCTGCCTCTGCCTTGACCTTCATGGTAGGTTGTGGTTTGCGCTTACTCTCCCTGGGAGTGTCATGTGGTGTGCTAGTATCTTTCTTACTCTCCAGGATATCAACATCCTTCTTCTCACTTTCATCCGCACGTATCAACTTCTTTCTACCCTGAGAAACATAACCACAATCAGACTAGAAAGATGGTTAAAGGATATAGAAACATGTACATTCTCCTGCACATGTGTCCACTTATCAGTAGACATGGTAGAGGATTCAAATCTGTCCCTCAAATATCTGACAGCATACATCTAATATGTCACTTGTTAGCTGATGTCATGAGCAAAATTAGATAACTCTGTCACAAAGTCGAAAAGGCTGTCATGAAAGTGCACGAATAGTATGTATTTGATGAATTTACAATTTAATAAAAAACCTGTTGAATATCTTGAAACTAATTTGACTGGGGGCATTTCGGCAGCAACAGCTGAGTCAAATTTTTTCAAAATATTGAACATCTTACCTCCATAGTTATAATTAAATTTAGATTTTTGAAAATTCAGTTTTAATTTTCAAACAACATCAAGTATGTGTAAAAGTGGGCGGAGCTTAGCTATAGATGGGTGGGGCATAGTTCGATCTAAATCCCTGTATCACTAGGCAAGAAAAGCGTTTGAATGATCCAAGTGTTATACTGCTGACATTGCTGAGGCTCAACTGTAATTGAGGGATTTGATCTGTTACTCAAGTATCTGATCCCATAAACAAAATGTCATTTATAAAGACATAACAAGCGACGTAGGGTGGATGCAAAAGGGGCAAAGGTCTGACAACAACCATCTGAATTGAATGTCTCTGCTGAATTTACAACTTAATCAAACACCATTCTGTTGAATAGTTTGAAACTAATTTGACTGTGAGCTGTTGCTGCCAGGGATATTTTTGCTGTCAACTTGCCTCTGTAGCACTAGTGTGGGATGTATAATAAACATCATCCATATACACCAAAAACATTAAAAAAAATGAATGCCAGTTGTCAAATGAATACCAGTTGTCATGTGAACGAGATGAAATTTAGGCATATGAAAATTTCAGTGACCGTGTAAAGATTAAGTAAGCTGAACACTTTTCCTGCTAAACTGCACACTTCTTTCATTGAATTCCTTCTAGCATGATATGGTCAGATTCTATTAAGCTGTCCTTATGATAACAATTTATTTTTAAAATTGAGTTGACAAGAGTTCGCTATTCAAGATATGGAGAATTGCACTGCAAAAATTCTCCAACATTACGCATCTGATACAAAGGCGAGAGAGTAGAAACATACTAAATAGTTTGGAATTAATTTTCCTGAAATATGTTGTTGTCTTAGGCAGTAACAGATTTTTATTCAAATTAATCTCAAAGTATTCACCAACCTTCCTGTAAAATGGAAATAAAGCTAGGAATGGGGGTGTGGCATAGCTAAGAATGGACATGTCATAGCTAGGAATGGGGGCGTGGCATAGCTAGGAATGGGCATGGCATAGATAGGAATGGGGGTGTGGCATAGCTAGGAATGGGGGCGTGGCATAGCTAGTAATGGGGGCGTGGCATAGATAGGAATGGGAGCGTGGCATAGCTAGGAATGGGGGCGAGGCATAGCTTGGAATGGGGGTGTGGTATAGCTAGGAATGGGGGCGTGGCATAGCTAGGAATGGGGGCGTGGCATAGCTAGGAATGGGGGCGTGGCATAGCTAGGAATGGGCAACATAGCTTTGAATGATCATTGCATAGCTAGGAATGGGCATGACATAGCTAGGAATGGGGGCGTGGCATAGCTAGGAATGGGGGCGTGGCATAGCTAGGAATGGGCGTGGCATAGCATATGACGAGCGAATAAATAATACCCGCTATAGCCGATCATATAAGCTCAGTTATATAACTTATATTCGCGTTAAGCTGATTAGCCACTGCTTCCCACAGGTAAAATACTGTCTAGTTTTAATACAATTTGACTGAAAGCCGTTGTTTCCAGAGATGTGGTCTACATTCAGTCACACGAATTTCAAAACATTCAGTGCGCATCATATTGCGACCTTGGAAACCAGCGGTGTATTTTTAAATCATTTTGACCGAAACTTGTTACTTCCACCAGAAAGTGAATTTCAAATATAACATTTTCAAAACGATCAATAGTGAATTATCAGTAGCAAGTTAATCGCTCTACATCGGCGCGTAAACAGAATACTATTCATACCGCTTACAAAACTATATTCAGGTGTTCTTTCAGGTAGGCCTATGTGGTATACCTGCACACACACAGTTGACACATGGCGGAGTGCGAAGCAACAGCTATGTCCATAATTGGCTCCAACTTAAGCGCTCCTAGATTTAGTAAATGCTTTTTCTCAAATAATCCCGATTCCTTTCCATTTTTTCCTGATGGTAGTTTATTTAATATTGTATGAAATTACCAATAAACATCAATTGTTATTTCCCTTTTCCCTTGTTTTAAACATGCTAAATTCTAAATGATTGTTTGTATCTGGTCTGCCTTGTTTAAAATACTATGAAAGAACACACTACTAACCTTTTTGAGTGGTAGTTTGAACTCTGTGTCTTCTTCAACAACCGCATCGGCTGGGATATCAGCTGGCTCTTTTTCCTTGCTCGTTTCCTTCTTAATATCCTTGCTGATGACATCTTTCTTACCACTAATAACAGTGTCTTTCTTATCTACACTCTCTTCTTTCTTATCTTTAACTTCATCCTTCTTGCTTTTCGTCTCATCTACAATTGAAGCCCGCTCATTGCGTCTGTCCTTCCTTTCCTTGTACACAGTAACAAATTCATCCTGGAAAGCTATTGGCTTCCGCCATTCACGTCTCTCTCTAGCTTGTGGGCCTGTAGTTGATGCTGGCTTATCATCCACAGCTGATTTACGAATCTCACGCTTTTCCACCCCATCCTTCTTGTCAGTTTTAACGAGTTTCTTCTCTAATTTCACTTCCTTTATCTCGACCTTCACCTCATTCTTGTCTATCTTAGCATCTTTCTTCTCTAACTTAATTTCTTTCTTTTCAGTTTTTATGTCCTTTTTTTCGACCTTAATCAGGGTTTTTTTCTCTACTTTTTCTGTTGTTTTTACGTCTTTTCTTTCCACAACCTTTACATCTCGTTTCTCCATTTTTACATCATTCTTTTCTAATTTCGTCTCTTTCTTATCCAACTTAATCTCCTTTTTCCCAAGCAATATGTCCGGCTTTTCTTGTTTCTCATCTTTTCCGCGACTAGGCTTCTCATCACGTTGTGGACGTACAGAATCGTCTTTCTTCACAAGTTCCGCCTCTTTAACATGAGGTGATATAGGTGCCATTTGCTCGGTCTTTATTTCGTCTATTGTCGCCGATTTCATTTTCAATCGTTCGCTTTCTTTCATCTTTGATTTCTCAGTCTCTTTTATCTGTTTAGGTGGTGACTGAAATACAAAATTTAAAACATTATTACATCTGTGCAGTGTGCAATATAAAATTTCTGTGCAAATATGACAAAATTTCCACAGAATTAAAATGCCACACCAGTCCTCCTAATTGCCAATAAGTATCAAAGGTCAGACTTTGACCTCAATGTCATCATGCACATTCTTAACACCATAGGCAACCACGCATCCAAGTTTAGTTCGAGTAGGTTCAACCAATCATGAAATGTAAGTGAGAAGATAACCGTAATAACTTAGTTTGAACTAAGCTTACAGTGACCGTGACCTTGTGACCTCAATGTTGCCACACTTATTCGCAACAGCATAGCCAACAATGTATCCAAGGGTATTTCCGATAGGCTTAAACAAACCTGAAATAAAGCTAAAGTGAATTGCTAAACACAAAACTTAACATTGTCGACATCGCCATTATTGGGCAAGTGATACCAAAACTTAACATTGCTGACATTGTCGTTATTGGGCAAGTGATACCTACTTTACCTGTGCTTCAACCAATCCAATTTACTCCCCAATCCTGATGCGGAGGGGAAGCTGAGGATGACAAATTAACCAAATGTCCCGCTGCAGATGGCTGAGGATGCTGCTCCTCCACTGGAAAAATCTGATATTTGGGCTAACCAGGATTTCTGAAATGAGGAGCCTTTGAGAGGGTGACCCTGTCCTTAGGAATCAGCTTGTCTTTAACTGAGAAATAATTGATGAATCCAATCTTTCACTAAAGTATTGATGTCATAATCAACTAACTTACATACAGGTTGACGTTAGAAATACTCCGCCATAAACCTTGAATAGCCTGTCAAGTGTACGAATTGTATGTCCTTACTATTTAACAAACATTTTGTTGAATATTGTTGAAACTAATTTGCCTGGAGGCTGTTGCTGCCTACAACCGGTCAAATTAGTTTCAAAATATCCAACATGTTCGCTGCATAGTTACCATGAAATTAGTAATCTGTGAATTCCGGATTCAAAGCATATAAATGGATCCGAACACACGCAAAGCATGGGTGGAGCTTAGCTAGACATGGGAGCAGCATAGTTAAAAGTGGATTCATCCATTGTGTCGATTTGGTAATCAAATAATTCCCCAAACAAACATTGTCCAGAAGGGCCTACTTAAATAGCTGCTGGATTCTCACAGGGGTTGATAGTGCATAAATAATACAGTCAATATCTCACCTTATCTTTTTCCAATTCACTTTCTTCTTTTTGCTTTTCCTCTTTTGCTGCCTCCTTTATCTTCGCCTTCTCTTTCGGTGACAGGATTGGGTCCTTTTCTCTGAACAGGGTGCGGCCAGAGGTGTGTCGAACACGCCCAGGTCTACTGATTGTACCCATCGAACTGCCCAGTTTGCGGTAAAAGTCCTCAAACGCATGCAGGTACCTATGTGGGTAAAATCAAGTGAATAAAAGTAGACAAAATCTATCCTCTATGTAAGACTAACCCTAGATGAAATCTATTCTCTATGTAAGACTAACTTTAGATGAAAGCTGACCTCTTATGTAAGACTAACCCTAGATGAAAGCTATCCATTATGTAAGACTAACCCTAGATGAAACCTATCCTCTATGTAAGACTAAGCGTAGATGAAATCTATCCTCTATGTAAGACTAACCCAAGATGAAAGCTGTCCTCTATGTAAGACTAACCATAGATGAAATCTATCTTCTATGTAAGACTAATCTTAGATGAAATCTATCCTCTATGTAAGACTAACCCAAGATGAAAGCTATCCTCTATGTAAGACTAACCCTAGATGAAATCTATCCTCTATGTAAGACTAACCCAAGATGATAGCTGTCCTCTATGTAAGACTAACCCTAGATGAAATCTATCTTCTATGTAAGACTAATCTTAGATGAAATCTATCCTCTATGTAAGACTAACCCAAGATGAAAGCTGTCCTCTATGTAAGACTAACCCTAGATGAAATCTATCCTATGTAAGACTAACCTTAGACGAAATCTATCCTCTATGTAAGACTAACCCTAGATGAAATCTATCCTCTGTAAGACTAACCTTAGATGAAATCTATCCTCTATGTAAGACTAACCCAAGATAAAAGCTGTCCTCTATGTAAGACTAACCCTAGATGAAAGCTGTCCTCTATGTAAGACTAACCCTAGATGAAATCTATCCTATGTAAGACTAACCATAGATGAAATCTATCCTCTATGTAAGACTAACACTAGATGAAATCGATCCTCTATGTAAGACTAACCCTAGATGAAATCTATCCTCTAAGTAAGACTAACCTAGACAAAAGCGGTCCTCTACCTAAGACTAGAAAACGTTGGGCCCAGCAATCACTGGAGATACCTTTCTCTATGGAAGAGGCAGCAATTTTATTCAAAGCTTTCATATAATTTAAAAAAATAAAAATAAAACAATAAAAAAGTAAAATTTTAAAAATCCCATTTTCACCGAAGGTGAATCCTTCAAAGGGCATATCTGCATATCATAACTGAGGCATATACCAAGTTTCATCTAATTATTTTAAGCGTATGATATGGTGTTTACGAGGAAATTGACAAAAAGCTTTTGCATCGAAAAGCCCATTTTCATCCAAAATATTGGACCTATAAAGGTGAATTCTTCAACAGCACATCTGTGTATCATAACTGAGGTATACACCACGTTTCATTAACATATCTGAATCTGAGATCCTGTTTACGAGATATTGTGGACGGCCAGACAGTGATTACTACAGGGCTTCCACACCGGAACACATCTTCGGGTGCGGGGCCCTAACTAACCCTCTATTGGTCAAGTCTGCTCAATCACATCAAAAGTAGTGCTTAATTACTGTCAAGTTGCAAGTCAAGAGATGACCATTCTTTGAAAATTTACCACTGAAATGAATGGCTCAGTTATTATCCAATTATCCCAGTGGTAAATTTTTAAAAAAGTCTTCACTTCGCTTCCAAATACAGGCCATTTCTCAAGACCACTGCAGAAGCTGGTTTTGTTTGAATTGACATGAAATGATGAAATGACACAAGAACATGAAGCAGGCAGCAAGATAACTATAGAAAGATTGTGTCACGCATGCAACGCCTCATTGTGTCATGCATGCCACACCTCATTGTGTCACGCATGCCACACCTCATTGTGTCATGCATGCCATGCCTTATTGTGTCACGCATGCCATGCCTCATTGTCATGCATGCCACGCCTCATTGTGTCACGTGTGCCACGCCTCATTGTCACGCATGCCACACCTCATTGTGTCACGTGTGCCATGCCTCATTGTGTCACGCATGCCACACCTCATTGTGTCACGCATGCCACACCTCATTGTCATGCAAGCCACGCCTCATTGTGCGACGCATGCCACACCTCATTGTGTCACGCATGCCATGCCTCAGTGTGTTACATGCCAAGTCTCATTGTGTCATGCCTCATTGTGTCACGCACACCATGCCTCAGTGTCATGCATGCCACACCTCATTGTGACGCATGCTACGCCTCGTGTCACGCCTCATTGTGTCATGCATGCTACACCTCATTGTGTCACGTGTGCCATGCCTCATTGTGTCACGCATGCCACACCTCATTGTGTCATGTGTGCCATGCCTCATTGTGTCACGCATGCCACACCTCATTGTCACGCATGCCACACCTCATTGTCATGCATGCCATGCCTCATTGTGCGACGCATGCCACACCTCATTGTGTCACGCATGCCATGCCTCCGTGTGTTACATGCCAAGTCTCATTGTGTCATGCCTCATTGTGTCACGCACGCCATGCCTCAGTGTCATGCATGCCACACCTTATTGTGTGACGCATGCTACGCCTCGTGTCACGCATGCCACGCCTCATTGTGTCATGCATGCCACGCCTCATTGTGTCATGCATGCCACACCTCATTGTGTGACGCATACTACACCTCATTGTGTCACGCATGCCACGCCTTAGTGTCATGACATGTCACACCTCATTGTGTCATGCCTCATTGTGTCACGCATGCCACACCTCATTGCGTCATGCATGCCACACCTCATTGTGTCATGCATGCACCACCTCATTGCGTCATGCATGCCACGCCTTAGTGTCACACCCCCATTGTGTGATGCATGACACACCTCATTGTCACGCATGCCACACCTCATTGCGTCATGCATGCCACACCTCATTGTGTCATGCATGCACCACCTCATTGCGTCATGCATGCCACGCCTTAGTGTCACACCCCCATTGTGTGATGCATGACACACCTCATTGTGTGGCGCATGCCACACCTTATTGTGTGGCGCTCATTGTGTCACGCATGCCATGCCTCATTGTATCACACATGTCTCACCTCATTGTATCACGCATGCCACGCCTCATTGTCATGCATGCCACACCTCATCGTGTCACACTTCATTGTGTGACACATGCCACATCTCATTGTGTCACGCATGCCATGCCTCATTGTGTCACGCATGTCACAATAAACCTCATTGTATCACGCATGCCACGCCTCATTGTGTGATGCATGACACTCCTCATTGTGTGGCGCATGCCACACCTTGTGTGGTGCATGCCACACCTCATTGTGTCATGCATGCCATGCCTCATTGTGTCACGCATGTCACAACAAACCTCATTGTATCACGCATGCCACACCTCATTGTCTCACATGCAACGCCTCAGTGTCACACATGTCTTGCCACACCTCGCTGTGTCACGCATGTTATGCCACACCTCATTGTCATGCATGCGACGCCTCATTGTGTCAGACATGTCATGCCAGACCTCATTGTATCACGCATGCCACGCCTCATTGTGTCACGATTGCCACGTCTCACTGTGTCACACATGCCACACCTCATTGTGTCATGCATGCCACGCCTTAGTGTCACACCCCCATTGTGTGATGCATGACACACCTCATTGTCACGCATGCCACACCTCATTGCGTCATGCATGCCACACCTCATTGTGTCATGCATGCACCACCTCATTGCGTCATGCATGCCACGCCTTAGTGTCACACCCCCATTGTGTGATGCATGACACACCTCATTGTGTGGCGCATGCCACACCTTATTGTGTGGCGCTCATTGTGTCACGCATGCCATGCCTCATTGTATCACACATGTCTCACCTCATTGTATCACGCATGCCACGCCTCATTGTGTCATGCATGCCACACCTCATCGTGTCACACTTCATTGTGTGACACATGCCACATCTCATTGTGTCACGCATGCCACGCCTCATTGTGTCACGCATGTCACAATAAACCTCATTGTATCACGCATGCCACGCCTCATTGTGTGATGCATGACACTCCTCATTGTGTGGCGCATGCCACACCTTGTGTGGTGCATGCCACACCTCATTGTGTCATGCATGCCATGCCTCATTGTGTCACGCATGTCACAACAAACCTCATTGTATCACGCATGCCACACCTCATTGTCTCACATGCAACGCCTCAGTGTCACACATGTCTTGCCACACCTCGCTGTGTCACGCATGTTATGCCACACCTCATTGTCATGCATGCGACGCCTCATTGTGTCAGACATGTCATGCCAGACCTCATTGTATCACGCATGCCACGCCTCATTGTGTCACGATTGCCACGTCTCACTGTGTCACACATGCCACACCTCATTGTGTCATGCATGCCACGCCTCATTTGTCTTTGTCTGTTTCTGTACATCACGCATCATATGCAGCCGTGGCACAATATGTGAATGGCTATGTTTTTGTCCATTTCTGTACATCACGCATCATATGCAGCTGTGGCACAATATGTGAATGGCTATGTTTTTGTCTGTTTCTGTACATCACGCATCATACGCAGCCATGGCACAATATGTGAATGGCTATGTTTTTGTCTGTTTCTGTACATCACGCATCATATGCAGCTGTGGCACAATATGTGAATGGCTATGTTTTTGTCTGTTTCTGTACATCACGCATCATATGCAGCTGTGGCACAATATGTGAATGGCTATGTTTTTGTCCATTTCTGTACATCACGCATCATATGCAGCTGTGGCACAATATGTGAATGGCTATGTTTTTGTCCATTTCTGTACATCACGCATCATATGCAGCCATGGCACAATATGTGAATGGCTATGTTTTTGTCTGTTTCTGTACATCACGCATCATATGCAGCTGTGGCACAATATGTGAATGGCTATGTTTTTGTCCATTTCTGTACATCACGCATCATATGCAGCTGTGGCACAATATGTGAATGGCTATGTTTTTGTCCATTTCTGTACATCACACATCATATGCAGCCATGGCACAATATGTGAATGGCTATGTTTTTGTCTGTTTCTGTACATCACGCATCATATGCAGCTGTGGCACAATATGTGAATGGCTATGTTTTTGTCTGTTTCTGTACATCACGCATCATATGCAGCTGTGGCACAATATGTGAATGGCTATGTTTTTGTCTGTTTCTGTACATCACGCATCATACGCAGCCATGGCACAATATGTGAATGGCTATGTTTTTGTCTGTTTCTGTACATCACGCATCATATGCAGCTGTGGCACAATATGTGAATGGCTATGTTTTTGTCTGTTTCTGTACATCACGCATCATATGCAGCCATGGCACAATATGTGAATGGCTATGTTTTTGTCTGTTTCTGTACATCACGCATCATATGCAGCTGTGGCACAATATGTGAATGGCTATGTTTTTGTCTGTTTCTGTACATCACGCATCATATGCAGCCATGGCACAATATGTGAATGGCTATGTTTTTGTCTGTTTCTGTACATCACGCATCATATGCAGCCGTGGCACAATATGTGAATGGCTATGTTTTTGTCTGTTTCTGTACATCACGCATCATATGCAGCTGTGGCACAATATGTGAATGGCTATGTTTTTGTCTGTTTCTGTACATCACACATCACATGCAGCAGTGGCACAATGTGTGGATGGATGGTTATGGTATGATCCATCAAACAAATGTAAGCGTGTTGGTGAAAGCACACCATCCTAGAAGCTTGTTGAGCATCATAAGCCACCGAAAGCTGGAGTGTTTTGGACATGTGACAAGAAGAGATAGTGACAGTCTGGAGAAGCTGATCATGGAGGGTTATGTCAATGGTCAAAGAAGTTGTGGAAGGCCAAAGACTCATTGGATAGATGGAATTAAGAGAATGACTGGAAGAGGGTTTATGAGCTGACCAATATGGCAATAGATACCAAGTCTGTTGTAACAGGGATCAGGATGGGATGGCATATGACCTGATTGTGCCAAGAGAGTGATGAGAGATACTTATCGTGTGGGGTGTGGTATGGGATCGTATTAAATTGGCCTGGACAGGACAGAGTGGATGTAATTATGGTAAGGATTAAAACTAAGGTTTTACTGAAATCGGACAGGAATAGTAAATTAAATTTTCCATTAATAAACATTAACATTCAGGTCGGATAACGCACGATGGACGTCATTTTGGTGGCTAAGTCGAACCATGCTCCATCTCGTGAATGGCTTGTAAATAAATCATACTAAAGGATGTGTAGTGATTAGATATCTTCTTGCCATATCATGAGTTATGGACCAAATACTATGCAAGTCCTTGAAAACATTATATGATTGCCAAGATAAACGTGTGAATATCGTCTATCACGTCATGCATATTTTGCAATGTGTCATGCGGTCTGGTAGCCGATGGCCAGCATTGTTAACACACAAATTTCAATTTTGTCACAGAAAATGTCCATCTGCAGGACAAGAAGATTATTTTTGAAAGCTTACCACTGGAATGACTGGCTCGGTTATCAAGCCACTCTTTCCAGTGCTAGATTAAAAAAAAATAGTCATCTCTTGTTCTACAAATCAGCATTTATCAAGACCACTGCAGAGGTCTTGGCCGGGTTGAGTGTGAGAGGATTAATACTATAAAGCTTACACCTAGTGTCAGCTTAGACATTTCTATTCCAGACTTATAATCCGATAGATGAGCTGCAACACAGCTAAATATAAAACTTGACCTGCATTCATCAGGTCCAGATAAACGTAAAACCTAATCTCAGATGAGTCTCTACGCTGAAAATACAGGCCAGAAAGGCATACTTGAATGGACGTTTCCCGAGTAATGACGTCATAATCAGCGCGTAGGATGACTTCATAATCATTACGTCATAAAGGATTCTAACTTAAACTCTTAATAGTCCCGACACGTTGTAAGAATTGTATGTCTCTACTATTTAATAAACATGCTGTTGAATATTTTGAAACTAATTTGACTGCGCGCAACAGCACCCAGCCAAATTAGTTTCAAAATATTCAACAGCATGTTTATTAAATAGTAGAGACATACAATTCTTCAATAGCTTATTTGCATAGTTTTCTGGAGATTGATAGTCAGAAAGTTCAGAAATCGATCGATCTCAACACGAGTGAGGTGTGGGTGGAGCTTAGCTAGAGATGGGCGGGGAATAGCTAAAAATGGAAAGGTCCATTACAGTAGATTCTTGATATCAATGCAGGAGCCACAAAACTTTATGATGGCTGTAATGTTACCATGAGCAAAACGTAACACATTTGTGAGTTATCACAGGTATACGATTCTAGGGGCATCGTGAAAGCACTTGAAACATCGTAAAAGTGGGCTAAAACATTTTTTCCCATCCCATAGCTTGTTATTAATCTACCGTGGTGAAATAAGCCAGTTAAGAGCCAATGTAAATCAAATACAAATAAGACACATTACTGAAGCCGTTACACCTTACTTCTTATATGCATTCTTGATCTGGTGCGATGCATTGTTTGATGGTGGCAGTCCCATCTTTGAATACACCAACCTCCATTTCATCTGGTTTGTTACCTGAAAGGTGATAGGAATGAGAAACAGAATGAACAAGTATGACAATTAGAGATTGCTAAAGTATGCCTGCCATTCCGCAACCACATAATGGACCGTTCCTGTTTTAGCTATGCCACGCCCATCACTAGCTAAGCTCCAATTTCTAGAAAACTATACATGTAAGCGGTTGAATATTTTGGAACTAATTTGACTGGGTGCTGTTGCTGACTATGGCATATGAAGCCTATGGCAGCAACAGCGTCGGGTCAAATTAGTTTTAAAATATTCAACAGGATGTTTATTAAATAATAGAGACATACAATTCATACAACGTATCGGACTATTAAGAGTTAAAGACAGGCCAAATAGAATCATTTATGATGCAATGATTATGACACCATCCTACACGCCACTTAGCTAATTATGACATCAGATGATAGATGGATACTCTGGAATGGTGAATTCCCTTCATCGGTTCACCACAACCCGTAACCTTTTGACCTCAATATCTAAATCCCTACAGCACAACATGAACTATTGTCCAGAAATGCTGCAGTAGAACTTGAGAAACTCGCCTGGAAACTCAACATAATATCTGTAATTGGGTCGCAGTGATTTTGATCTTTGACACAACAGCGTCAGGTTTTTTTCATTCTGAAGGGCAAGTTCCTAAGTTTAGTAAAGATCAATTTTATAGAAGTCATGTTATCATCCGGAAATGCAATATAATTTCATTAACTCGGTCCCCGTGATGTAGACCTTCAACCGTTTGACCTAAAAAAATCGATAGGGTTCGTCAAAACGTCAAGGGCAACCTCCCAACCAAGATTTGTAAAGATCCCTTCTATAGAACTCGAGTTATCATCCGAAAATGCAATATAATTTCATTAATTGGGTCAGTGACCATGACTTTTGACCCAAAAATCGATAAGGTGGGTAATGAGAAAATTGAATTTTTTAAAACAAATTTGAGGGTTAAAGGGTTAAGTGCACCAATACTACAGGTGCACATCCGGAGTGTTTCAAGTGCGTCAGTACTACAGGTGCACATCACGAGTGTTTCAAGTGCGTCAGTACTACAGGTGCACATCACGAGTGTTTCAAGTGCGTCAGTACTACAGGTGCACATCACGAGTGTTTCAAGTGCGTCAGTACTACAGGTGCACATCACGAGTGTTTCAAGTGCGTCAGTACTACAGGTGCACATCACGAGTGTTTCAAGTGCGTCAGTACTACAGGTGCACATCACGAGTGTTTCAAGTGCGTCAGTACTACAGGTGCACATCACGAGTGTTTCAAGTGCGTCAGTACTACAGGTGCACATCACGAGTGTTTCAAGTGCGTCAGTACTACAGGTGCACATCACGAGTGCTTCAAGTGCGTCAGTACTACAGGTGCACATCACGAGTGTTTCAAGTGCGTCAGTACTACAGGTGCACATCACGAGTGTTTCAAGTGCGTCAGTACTACAGGTGCACATCACGAGTGTTTCAAGTGCGTCAGTACTACAGGTGCACATCACGAGTGTTTCAAGTGCGTCAGTACTACAGGTGCACATCACGAGTGTTTCAAGTGCGTCAGTACTACAGGTGCACATCACGAGTGTTTCAAGTGCGTCAGTACTACAGGTGCACATCACGAGTGTTTCAAGTGCGTCAGTACTACAGGTGCACATCACGAGTGTTTCAAGTGCGTCAGTACTACAGGTGCACATCACGAGTGTTTCAAGTGCGTCAGTACTACAGGTGCACATCACGAGTGTTTCAAGTGCGTCAGTACTACAGGTGCACATCACGAGTGTTTCAAGTGCGTCAGTACTACAGGTGCACATCACGAGTGTTTCAAGTGCGTCAGTACTACAGGTGCACATCACGAGTGTTTCAAGTGCGTCAGTACTACAGGTGCACATCACGAGTGCTTCAAGTGCGTCAGTACTACAGGTGCACATCACGAGTGTTTCAAGTGCGTCAGTACTACAGGTGCACATCACGAGTGTTTCAATTGCGTCAGTACTACAGGTGCACATCACGAGTGTTTCAAGTGCGTCAGTACTACAGGTGCACATCACGAGTGTTTCAAGTGCGTCAGTACTACAGGTGCACATCACGAGTGTTTCAAGTGCGTCAGTACTACAGGTGCACATCACGAGTGTTTCAAGTGCGTCAGTACTACAGGTGCACATCCGGAGTGTTTCAAGTGCGTCAGTACTACAGGTGCACATCACGAGTGTTTCAAGTGCGTCAGTACTACAGGTGCACATCACGAGTGTTTCAAGTGCGTCAGTACTACAGGTGCACATCACGAGTGTTTCAAGTGCGTCAGTACTACAGGTGCACATCCGGAGTGTTTCAAGTGCGTCAGTACTACAGGTGCACATCACGAGTGTTTCAAGTGCGTCAGTACTACAGGTGCACATCAGGAGTGTTTCAAGTGCGTCAGTACTACAGGTGCACATCACGAGTGTTTCAAGTGCGTCAGTACTACAGGTGCACATCACGAGTGTTTCAAGTGCGTCAGTACTACAGGTGCACATCCGGAGTGTTTCAAGTGCGTCAATACTACAGGTGCACATCACGAGTGTTTCAAGTGCGTCAGTACTACAGGTGCACATCACGAGTGTTTCAAGTGCGTCAGTACTACAGGTGCACATCACGAGTGTTTCAAGTGCGTCAGTACTACAGGTGCACATCCGGAGTGTTTCAAGTGCGTCAGTACTACAGGTGCACATCACGAGTGTTTCAAGTGCGTCAGTACTACAGGTGCACATCACGAGTGTTTCAAGTGCGTCAGTACTACAGGTGCACATCACGAGTGTTTCAAGTGCGTCAGTACTACAGGTGCACATCACGAGTGTTTCAAGTGCGTCAGTACTACAGGTGCACATCACGAGTGTTTCAAGTGCGTCAGTACTACAGGTGCACATCACGAGTGTTTCAAGTGCGTCAGTACTACAGGTGCACATCACGAGTGTTTCAAGTGCGTCAGTACTACAGGTGCACATCACGAGTGTTTCAAGTGCGTCAGTACTACAGGTGCACATCACGAGTGTTTCAAGTGCGTCAGTACTACAGGTGCACATCACGAGTGTTTCAAGTGCGTCAGTACTACAGGTGCACATCACGAGTGTTTCAAGTGCGTCAGTACTACAGGTGCACATCACGAGTGTTTCAAGTGCGTCATTACAGCAAGAGCAGGCAACAGCATTTCATCTATTAAATCAGATTGGTAGAAGTGTAACTCCGGATCACGTCCAGTCTGCAAATCAACATTCTTTCTTGTATGAAAATGTGCATCAATTCACATCATTAGTTCTGACACAGAAACATGCACGCAGACACGGGCGCATGCACACACTCTGACACACAAACATGCATGCAGACACGGGCGCATGCACACACTGACACACAAATATGCACGCAGACACGGGCGCATGCACACATTCTGACACACAAACATGCACGCAGACACGGGCGCATGCACACACTCTGACACACAAACATGTACACAGACACGGGTGCATGCACACACTCTGACACACAAACATGCACACACACATGGGTGACATAAAAACATGCACGCAGACATGGGTGCACGCACTGACACACAAACATGCACACAGACACGGGCGCATGCACACACTCCGACACACAAACATGCACGCAGACACGGGTGACATAAAAACATGCACGCAGACATGGGTGCACGCACACTGACACACAAACATGCACGCAGACACGGGTGACATAAAAACATGCACACAGACATGGGTGCACGCACACTGACACACAAACATGCACACAGACACGGGCGCATGCACACACTCTGACACACAAACATGCACGCAGACACGGGCGCATGCACACAGACACACAAACATGCACGCAGACACGGATGACACACACAAACATGCACGCAGACACGGGTGCATGCACACTCTGACACACAAACAACCACACAGACACGGGCGCATGCACACACTCTGACACACACACATGCACGCAGACACGGGCGCATGCACACTGACACACAAACATGCACGCAGACACGGGTGACACACAAACATGCACGCAGACACAGGCGCATGCACACACTCTGACACACAAACATGCACGCAGACACGGGCGCATGCACACTCTGACACACAAACATGCACGCAGACACGGGTGACACACAAACATGCACGCGGACACGGGCGCATGCACACACTTTGACACACAAACATGCACACATGCAAGGCTAATAATGGCATTGCCCTGCACTAATGTCTGTATTTTGGTTGTCTTTTGTTGTCAACATGGTTCTGCTGCAGTAGCGTGGGATGTACATTAGACAGCAACCACACATAGCAGTTATTTTAAAAATGAACACCTCTTACTATGTGTCAAAGACAATAGAAATATTTACGAATATGGAAATTGCAATGATATTGAACTCTTGTGATTTCGTAGTTTAAATCCTAACCCTCGAATTTGTTCAAGAAAATTTCAATTTTCTCATAGAAAATGTCCATTTGCAGATCAAGAGAAGACTATTTAAAAAATGTACCACTGGAATGATTGGCTTGGTTATTTCTCAAGACCGCTGCAGAAGTTGTTTTTGTCTGATATGAGTGTTAAAGGGTTAAATCCGCTTCTGCTAAAGCATGCTTTCAAGTCCAATAGCGAATAATGGAGGAACATGATATGTCACTTGTTACCAGAGGTTACAATGGACCTTACCAGTTTATCCATCCATCATCTGACGTCATATGATGTCATAATCAACTACATGACATTTAGGATATCATTAATGACGTAGATAAGTTCGTCAAGAACGCATAATTGGTGATGGACTAAGTGTTGTTCTAAGAATTGTATGTCTTTACTATTTAATACAAAGCAGAAGCAGCACCCAGTCAAATTAGTTTCAAAATAATCAACAGCGTAGTTGTAATTTTCTGGAAATTGAGTCAAGGAGTTTAGGGATCGATCGATCCCAATACGAGGTGTGGGTGGAAACGATGGGAAATAACGGGTTAAAGCATTAAAATTGATTAAAAAACGCACACAGTTGGGCGGAGTTTAGCCACAAATGGGCGAGACAGAGCTCGAAAGATCCCTCCCTATATCTGTAAGTCATGTAAAAGTTTGTTATTCTAAATGACACAGTATTAGTTCTATGTCCTGACTCATACCCTGTTATATCCACCGAGATTCTGCACAACGTTGAACAGACGATACAGATTCAGATCCTTGTTTCCAACACTTGGCCCTTTATTCATAGGCGTGCCTGAAATAAAAAACAGTACTGCAAATAATGGCTGGATCTTATCTGTCACTCAAGCAAATCAATTACGTCACATGTAGGCTGACATCATAACTGACAGAGAATACTCCGTCATGAAGCTGGAAATGTCTGTCAAGTGTACAAATTGTATGTCTTTGATGGATTTATTATTTTAAAAACATTCTGTTGAATATTTTGCCATTTAGTCAACAGCTTAGCTGTATAATTACCGTAACAAGAGGCCCAAGGGCCTGTGGCGCTCACCTGGCCATTGGCATTTAAACCATTTGCATTTAAATAGACATGATGGATGATTTTCGGAAAATCCAAGATGACCACCAAAAAATTGCCTAATCAAGACTCTCGTTTAATATGTTGAAACCTACTGTCATAGGATCATTCCACCCAAGTTTTGTTGAAATCGGGTTATTGATTGAAGGAAGGTACACCGTTTTTAAATGGTTCCGGAAAACTTTCAGAAAATCAGAGATCTCTGCCAAAACATTGACCTATTGAAATTCCAAATAGAATTTCGAAGCTACGACAATAGGATCTTTCCTGCCAAAATTGGTTGAAATTGCCCAAGGGGCAAGCGATTAATGAGGAGTAGCATTTTATGAATTCCCAGTTATCGGAAAACCAAACATGGCCACCATCAAAATCAGGCCGTCAAAATTCTGTATACAAGTTCTGAAGCATACGGACCTAGGGTTCAACCAGCTGAGTTTTGCTGAAATCGGCCAAGCGGTTAACCCGTAGCACACTGATGCCAATATTCTAACTTTTACGGTGTCAATAACAAAGAAACTAGTGTACATTTTTCAACAATTTTGGTGGAATATGTTGCTGTCTAAGACAGCACCATCTTCCACCAAATTTGTTGAAAAATAAACACCAGTTCATCTTTTACTTTAATTTGAAAATTAAAGATTTTGACATTAGAGTGGGAAGGGTTAATGAGGAGTAGCCTTTTAACTGACTTCCCAAAATATTTAGAAAATCCAAAATGGCCACTGAAAAAATTGATGAATCAAAATTCTATATGCAATTTCTAAAGCCTACCACCCTAGGCTCATTCCATTCAGTCTGGTTGAAATCGCTCAAGTAGTTAATGAGTAGACGATTTTCAGCAATTTTTTCAGAAAATTCAAGATGGCCACCGAATAAATTGACCAATCAAAATTCTATATACAAGCTCTGAAGCATAGCACTTTAGGGGCCTTCCAGTCGAGTTTGCTTGAACTCGTTCAAGCGGTTAATGGGGAGACTTAAATGATTTCCCAAAATTTACAGAAAATCCAAGATGGCTGCCGGAACAATGGACCAATCAAAATTCTGTATACAAATTCTGAAATCCACCAGGCTACTATACTTCCGGCCAAGTCTGATTGAAATTGTTCAAGCAGTTAATGAGGAGTAGCATTTTAAACGATTTCCTGCCATTTTTCAGAAAATCCAAGATGGTTGCTGGAAAAATTTACCAATCAAAATTCTGTATACAAGTTCTGAAGCATACTGTGCTAGGGTTCTTCCATCCAAGTTTGATTGAAATTGGCCCAGTGGTTATCGAGTACGATTTTAAGTGATTTCCAGAAATTTTCAGAAAATCCAAGATGGCCACCGGAAAAATTTACCAATCAAAATTCTGTATACACGCTTTGAAACCTACCAGCCTGTGTATCCTTCCAGCCAAGTCTGTTTGAAATTGCTCAAGCAGTAATGAGTAGCGGTTTAAACGATTTCCCATTTTTGCGAAAATTCAAGATGGCCACCAGGTAAATGGACCAATCAAAATTTTGTATACAAGTTCTGAAGGATACCATGCTAGGGTTCTTTCATCCAAGTTTGACTGAAATCGGCCCATTTGTTAATGAGAAGTAGGCTTTTAAGTGATTTCCAGAAATTTTCACATAATCCAAGATGGGCGCCGAAAAAAATTTACCAATAAAAATTCTGTATACAAGTTCTGAAACATACCAGCATACTATCCTGCCAGCTAAGTCTGTTTGAAATTGTTCAAGTCGTTAATGAGAAGTAGCGTTTTAAACGATTTCCCGCAATTTTTTCTGAAAATTCAAGATGGCCGCCGAATTGACCAATCAAAATTCTGTATACAAGTCCTAGGGACTTCAGCCTAATTAGGTTGAAATTGGCAAAGTGGTTAATGAGGAGTAGCATTTTTGAGCAAAAGTTGATGGCCAGACGCCGGACAGACAGTCGCCATGCAATAAGCCCATTTTGGCCATGTGAGCTAAAAATGGGATTCTGGGAAGTCAGGGGTCAAATTATGTACTTTGTATAACAATCCCAATATTCCCAAAGTGTTGGTGAAGCGTAGATATAGATGGGTGGGACTAGAACTGGATTTCTCTATTCCTCAGTGGTCATCAGAGTCAAGGGAGATAACCCTAGACTGTATAAATAGACAATAATGTTAAGAGACATGCTCAGAAATGATCAAGTCAACAAAGCAAAGCTTTATGAAACACTTGCATGCATGGAACCCCAGTCTGACAACAGCTTTTCAGTATGTATATATATATATATATATATATTCACAGCCTCTTCTAGTACAAGGCTAGCTCAGCACATGCGAGGATCTCTCAGTCCAGAAATGACATGATACGTTTGTTTCTTATCGCTTTAGGGTTCCTTAACCCCAGTATCTTAATTTAAAGAAACTATATAGGAAATCTCTGGAATATTTTGAAATTATTTTGACTGGAACGTGTTGTTGTCATAGGCAGCAACAATTCTCCACCAAATTAGTTTCAAAATATTCAACAGAATATTCCTTAGATCATAAAGAACTTGTTATTTTTAGTTTGTAAATGTTAAGATTATTTAGATGTTCTTATGATCAACAGGTCGTTCAGAAAGAAGCATGTCATCTTGCCATAAAGCATCTTGCCGCTGGCAGATCATTTAATCATGATTACACAGAGCGTTGTTCTGTACAGGACCATTACCTCTATCATCCATAAACTTGTAAAGCTGGGCGACAAAATGATCCTTCTCCTCATTCGGCTCATCGTCTGAACTCTGGTAAGATATAGACACAAAGAGCAATCAGACAATAATCACTCCTTAAAGGTGATCACAAACCAAAATTAGAATCTAAGAAAAACAGTCAAAAATAAATTTTTTTTATCATATCTAAAGAATTAAAAACAATTGGACAAATTTTCACAAAATCTTATGAATGTTAAAATTTCGGTGTTGATCCCAACACAAAATTCACGCTATGACATCATCATGAGAATCCTCAACTACGTGGGTTCAGATTACACCACATGTGTTTTCATATTAGAAGAAACTGGCGCCTAATAAAGTTAGGAAGAGGGACATTAACTCTGATAGCATTCTAGTTAATAACAAACTCTAGCATGTCTAGTGCTTCTCTTGCTTCTTACTAATATAATGGCGTCTGAATGAGCTTATAAATCATCAACATAATGAATATCATTCATGTGATGAGGTCATAGCACAACAATCATTCCCACGATGACATCATATCACAATAATCATTGACACAATGACGTCATATCACAACAATCATTCACACAATGTCATACGTCAAAACACAATTTTCATAGAAATTGAAGAAAATTATTTTCCGTGGCAAAACTGGCAATTTATGTTTTTGGAGATATGTAACTAAATTTTATTTGACTTAAATTATACAAAAGCATCATTTGAACCTGCTCTGTTTGTGTTCCACTTTAATGGTTAAAATTGGTCAACAAATTTGAAATCTTTTCTTAGTGAATGTCCATTTGCAGGCCAAGAGAAACCCATCTTTGAAAATTAGTCGACGTCATAAATGATTCGAAATAATCTGTTTTTAGCTCTTACTAGTACGACTCGTTGCACGAACTGTACGTCTTTACCATTTAATAAACATTCTGTTGAATATTTTGAAACTAATTTGACTGGATGCTGTTGCTGCCATAGGCAGCAACAGCGCGAAGTCAAATTAGTTTCAAAATATTTAACAGCTTACACCTGTGTAGTTTTCTGGAAATTGAGTCAGGGAGTTCAGGGATCTATCGATCCCAACACGAGCGAGGTGTGGGTGGAGTTAGCTAGTGATGGGCGGGGCACAGCTAAAACTGGAAAGGTCCATTGGGTGGCAGGACTAAGGACAAACATTCATGAAAGCTGTGGATTGCACGATTAAGCCGTTTGATGATCAAATGAACACATAATTTTTAGGGTACAGTTTTAGGAAACTCATAATAACTGTCGTGGACTCGTGGGCTTGAGAAATGTCCATTTGCAGAAAAAAACTATTTTTTCAAATTTACCACTAGAATTACTGGCTCGATAACAAAGCCAGTCATTCAAAGGGAAAATAGTGTTCTCCTGTTCTGCAGATGGACATTCTCTGAGAAAATTTAAATTTTATCAACCAAATGAAGGATTTAAGAATTAAAATACAGTATATTTAAGCAATGCCATGTCATAAGAGGAGAGGTATGATCAAATCTTAGACAGAGGAGACAATAGTATATGCCATATTCATTCTCTCATTATACCAGGCAATACATGTACTCACTTCTGCTATAGCAGCCACTTCATCATCATCAGGGCCGAGCAGCTCATCTCTAATCCACGATATAGGCAGTTCACCACTATCATAATAGAGTAACGCCTTCTCCATAGCTAAAACACATAAACATAGGCATAGTCCTAAGCAAAATATTGAATTACAACCAAAACAAAAGTGTTAGTCAAACTCATTATAAACCCGAAAACATATAGGCTTGAAGAATGATAAACCATGACTACATACAGGCTTGAAGAATGATAAACCATGAATAGTTCGTCTTTGTGAATCATGTTTTAGGGAAGATAACCCATTTTCAGGTTATCCAGCGACAAACATATTTTCAATGAATTTCAGATTTATCATAGATGACTGTCGGGAATATTGACAGATTTTGCTAAAATAAAATCATAGCACAGCGTCTCCTCAAATTGAAGAACCTCAAAACCCTGGATATGAAGATTAGTGTTTATCAGACACTTAGGAAAGGAGAGACACAGATATGCACACATCTACAGTGAAGATTAGTGTTTATCAGTTACAGACACTTAGGAAAGGAGAGACACATATATGCACACATCTACAGTGAAGACTAGTGTTTATCAGTTACAGACACTTAGGAAAGGAGAGACACAGATATGCACACATCTACAGTGAAGATTAGTGTTTATCAGTTACAGACACTTAGGAAAGGAGAGACACAGATATGCACACATCTACAGTGAAGATTAGTGTTTATCAGTTACAGACACTTAGGAAAGGAGAGACACAGATATGCACACATCTACAGTGAAGATTAGTGTTTATCAGTTACAGACACTTAGGAAAGGAGAGACACAGATATGCACACATCTACAGTGAAGATTAGTGTTTATCAGTTACAGACACTTAGGAAAGGAGAGACACAGATATGCACACATCTACAGTGAAGATTAGTGTTTATCAGTTACAGACACTTAGGAAAGGAGAGACACAGATATGCACACATCTACAGTGAAGACTAGTGTTTATCAGTTACAGACACTTAGGAAAGGAGAGACACAGATATGCACACATCTACAGTGAAGACTAGTGTTTATCAGTTACAGACACTTAGGAAAGGAGAGACACAGATATGCACACATCTACAGTGAAGATTAGTGTTTATCAGTTACAGACACTTAGGAAAGGAGAGACACAGATATGCACACATCTACAGTGAAGATTAGTGTTTATCAGTTACAGACACTTAGGAAAGGAGAGACACAGATATATGCACACATCTACAGTGAAGACTAGTGTTTATCAGTTACAGACACTTAGGAAAGGAGAGACACAGATATATGCACACATCTACAGTGAAGACTAGTGTTTATCAGTTACAGACACTTAGGAAAGGAGAGACACAGATATGCACACATCTACAGTGAAGACTAGTGTTTATCAGTTACAGACACTTAGGAAAGGAGAGACACAGATATGCACACATCTACAGTGTCAACTATTCATAAAACGTATCATTACTAAATGCATACACCTATCACATACCATTCTTTAGTAGTTTGTCTTCATTCTTGATAGCAATGTCTCGGGTAAAGTCTTTCAGTTCCTTTCTAAGCATGGACAAACTAAGGAGAAATATTGAAATTTGTAATTATTCAAATCCTCATTGAGACGATTGATCCAAGGGTTATATTTCATGCATCCAAGACAAGTCCAGGTCACACATGTACACAAATAGTCAAACATTCATAGATGTATCCATGACAGATCTTACATGTAAAGCGATATTCCCACTATTGGATTGCTCCCATATAGGCTTGTATGACTTCATACAAATGTAATGGACACAGAATTCTAGTATTATGCTTTTATTATGCCATAAAGAAGGTTTTATGTTTTTATGGCTGAATCATTTGTTGAAAATATTCAACAGCTTTTCTGTATACGTGTCTCGAAATTGAAACACTGACAATTCACAGCAAACAGGTGGACAAGAAACTGGGTCATCACTTAACATTTTAACCCTAAAATTAGGTCAGGAAAATTTTGATTTTCTGAGAGAAATGGTTCATTTTCAGACCAAGAGAAGACATATTTTGAGCATTTACTACTGGAATGATTGGCTCAGTTATCAAGCCAGTCATTCCAGTGGTAAATTAAAAAACAAAAAACTCTTCTCTTGGTCTGCAAATGGACATTTTCTCAACACAACTGATATGATTATTAAAGGATTAACAAACATATACAGCTAGATGACTTGATCACCAGATTACCACAAGCTATTCAAGATAGTAAGCTATTCCAGACAGTCAGTGATACAGATAATGTACGGAAAACCTTTGACAAATTACTTACAACTTTGTATCCTTGAACGAGCGCACCAAGAGGTGATCTTTGGTTTTACGCTCCGTCGCGTGGGCATCCGGAAGAACAACAAGGACTGGAAAACATGTTATAGCACGCTTCTTTTCGGTACCACCCTGTTCATAGTACATGACTTTTCCCACAAGATCCTGGTGTCGGCCCTTGTACACCACACGCTTGGGCGGAGTATCACTGTTTGAACTACTGTCATTATCGTCATCGTCTTCATCATCATAACTGGAATCACTGAGGTTAGAAAGCAAGAAATTGGCTGCAGTAAACAGCAATAGCCACAATAGTATCACTACACTAGTTATTATTTTAAGTGCTATGTGGTTTGTGCACTACCTGCTTGTCCTAATAATGTACAAGTGTCTTATAAGCAAAAGCAAGGTAAGCGTTACTCTATACATAAGTCATACAGCAGGGCATAATTTAGAATTTAATAATAGCATGTATTGCTATGCAAACTATAAATTGTATCACTATCGGCAAAAATGTATAGCAATCAACTCTTTCTCCGATAAATTCCCTGTATCTCAAACTCAGAGCAAACAAATAGGAAACCTGTTGAATATTTTGAAATTAATATAATGCTTAGGCAGCAATGGCTTCCAGTCATATTAATTTCAAAATATTCAACAAAATATGGTATACATTGTAAAGAATGTACTTTTTCAGGGATTTGTTGTTAAAAGGGTTAATGATAGAATTTTGAAAATCAATGATAAATTGCAATCGCGTACAAATTTTGCTTAGCAGATACAGCTATGCATGTTGCAGAATGTATAGCAACTGCTTAAATATGTGTAGCAAATTGAGATGTGATACCAGATAAATTATTCCCTGTACACCTATATAAAGGCAAGGTAAGTGCTGGTTTATGCACAAGTCATACAGCTATATACATGTATTAGGTAATCTAAACATCAAAGTACAATTTTATACTTATTCCAAACTTACCGTAGCAATTTCAGCTTATTTTATTATTACAATGGAAGAATCTATGTCTAGATCTCTCACCCCCACCACCCCAAGACAAATTTCAAATTCAAGGCTTTTCACTGTAGATGCCAAAACTCAAGGGCTTTTCAAGTTTGTACGAACCGTGTACTTGGAAACCTGAATTACCAAAATCACAATTCCATGGTAACAAAACAGGAAAGCTGAAAATTTTGAAAATAATTTTACTCTGATCAGTCTATTAGTGTTCATTTCAAAATGATGAAAGAATGACGAATTAGACCTTTAATCCTCAGATCAACCAGACGCCTTCTGCAGCGGTCTGGAGAATGTCCATTTGCAGACCAAGAGCAGACTATTTTTGAAAACTTGCCACTGGAATGACTGGCTCGATAACCGAGCTAGTCATTCAAGTGGTAACTTTTCTAAAATAGTCTCCTAGTCAGCAAATGGACATTTTCTATGAGATAATTGAAATTATCTTGAATGAATTCGTGGGTTACGGGATTAACAGCCAAATTCAGTGAGAATTGCAAGATAATAGATATTCTATGCAAGACTGAGAATCATAATTTATTTATAAAGCTGGCAAAGTTGTTTATATATACACCTGTGCAAAAGTTAAGCACCACCCTATTTTTACGCACATGCGAGGGTATATTCATGTGCTATGAAGAAAGCAATAGCATAAACATTTATGTACCCATCCATCTTAGTGCAAGAGGTAATAATGCAACTAGAGGAATGCTGATTATGATGGTGGGGAAACACTGTATGTTTTTGTTTGAACTTGAAAACGAGACCTGAATATGGTTACGTTGACACAACTGACAACTATTACCCTACAGTTGACACACGTGGCTAGATTGTCATTAATGGTGTCTGAAAACGAAGTTTAACATCTGTGCACGAGTTTGAGACTGTCATTATTAATACCGGGTATATCCACCTTGTGCCTGGATGACGGCCTGGACACGACGTCTCATGCTGGTCACCAACCGACTGATACGCCATTGTGGTATTCGTTGCCATTCAAGATGGAGTGCGTCTGTTAATTCCTGTAGGTTCTGCACAGGAGGATCCCTCCTTCTCACCATGTTTCCCAGAATGTCCCAGATATGCTCAATAGGGTTCATGTCAGGGCTCCTTGCTGGCCATGGTAGGGTTTCGATGGCATTCTGGCGGAGGTATTCATGCACAGCTCTAGCACGATGTGGTCGGGCGTTGTCATCCATGAATATAGGGTGGGTTCCAGGTGCATGATTTACAAAATGAGGGACCACAACTCTATCCAGTATGGAATCTTGATATCTTTGTCCATTTAGTGTTCCAGGTACAGTCAACAGATCCAGCTTACAATCAAATGAGATGCACCCCCATATCATAACGGAACCTCCACCAAATGGAACTTCTTCCATGATGTTACGTTGGTTGTACGCCGTGCGTCTGGACCTCCATACACGAGTTCGACCATCTGTGGCATGAAGCAGGAACCGACTTTCATCGGACCAGTGTACCCGTCTCCAGGATCTCATGTTCCAGTGTCTTCTTTCGTTGCACCACCTCAGACGCTCCTCTTTGTGGTGTGCAGTGAGGAGAGGACGTCTGACAGGTCTCCTAGCTTTCATGCCAGCAGCATACAGTCTCCTTTTGACGGTAGACATTGACACTCTATTGCGCGTTTCCCATTGCTGGCTGAGCACTCTGCTGTTGGTGAATGGAGATCTCCTAACAAGGCGTACTAGGGCTCGATCATCACGGGCAGTAGTCTTCTTCGGTCTTCCAGATCTAGGCCTGTCCTTCACCTCGTTAGTTTGCCCATGTTTTGCAATCAAACGACTGATTACAGTATGGTTAATGTTCAGCTGTCTGCCAATCTCTCTGCATGACATACCAGTGGTATGCATGCCTATGATTTGCCATTTCACACGATCACTTAACCTTCGTCTTGCCATAGCG